>JAOPJW010000002.1:86470736-86483423 GCA_027122535.1 Octopus maya | reverse complement strand
ACCATGTGGTTAGGAAGCAAACTTCTTACTACACAACAATGCTGGGACCTATACTCAATAATCTACTGTACTGATTAAGAAATTGATACTGAGCCTTCATTAACTTCATCAGTCTTGTTTATGCTTGATTTTTCCAAAATATTTTGGGCTAGATGGATCTTCTCAAGCACAGGTCCTCTCTAGTTTACCATGGCATTTGAAACTTTTGTATATCCAGGCATACATTATCCAATGTGTCCTTTTTTTTCTCCCTTAAATATGGTATAATATGATTTGGATTCTCTTCTATAAGCTTAACCCACTGAATGGCTTTGAGGTCAGGTGGTTTCACAAGAGATACTACACTCAATAGTTCAAGTTCTTATTACTGACATTGTATTGGAACCTTATTCAAGGTACATACCTTTGCTTGGCTGTGTACCTACTTGATAAGTTCCATTCTTATTCCAGTAGTCAATGGCAAAGACATTCAATTCTAAAATCAATTGCTCTAACAACACAACGAAACAACAAAAACCATAATACTCACATTAGCATAGACAAAATTGATGTGAAATACCCCAAAAGGTGGGGATGGAAGCTTTCATTACTGAATGTCAATATGACCTGAGGTAAAGGCTGTAGACTCAATACAATTATCTAAGCATAGATTCACACACACACACACACACAGAGCTACAACAGAAAGAAAGGAAAAAAAAAAAAGTAATGCTGCTTACAATTTCTTCTATCAACCAACTACCATCTTACATATTCTTTATAGCTCCAAAGCTAGAATATAACCCGATCTAAGGCAGAAAGTATTATAGACAAATAATTGAGAACCGATCATAAGTGGATGATGGCAGATAAATGGAACCATCCAACTAAGTTTTTCTCCCCCAAATTACCTTATTCGAAGCAATATTTTTGTTTCCTTTACGATTTTTTAAAACTTTTTCTCAGCATTTCTCATTATAAATCCCTAATGTGCTGTCAGACAGCTTAGAACATTACCTTTAAGATTGCTCTTTCTATAGTAATGCCTTAATATTTGTGTGCAACTTGAGATTATCCTTTAACACCTTTACAACATTATTTTTAGTTTTCTTCCCTTTGCAACACCAACTGTACAACACACAAGAAAATTATGCAGCACTACCTTTTATAGTGAACTCATCAAAGTAAAAATGTGATATTGCAATTGTAATATGCATTGCATGTATATCATCAATAGTGAAATAAAATATCTGTTAATCTACATATCTAAATATTTAGCAATTCTGTTTTATACCAAATTACTGAGGATTAATGTCTGCTTAAGAAGAAATGGGAAAAAAATTACAAAGAACAAGCAAAAATATTTTCAAATCTGGTTGGTGCTAGGCTTAATCAGCAGAGCATTAGACAAAATATCTTGTAAAATCTGGTTATGTCCCTTCACATTCTGAATTCAAATCTTCCTCAAGTCAACCATTCTAAGATTGATTGAATATGTACCAATCTAAGTACTGACTATACCCTTAAAAGTGGTGCTTCTGCATGACTACAGTCTAAAGACTGAAAACCAGTGAAAGAACAGCAAGAGAACAGGATGTATTCTAAGGAAAGTTTATGATTAGAAATGAAAGACATCTTTTGTTCCATGAGTCTTAGTGCAAAGTCTTAGCTTGCCAACATGTACCCTCACCAACATGGTGATGGTTTGAGTGATGTTGGAAACTTACTCTGCATATAATTTTCATGAAAATGTTCCATGTGACTTGACACTGAAACTGAGGCGATCCATCTAAACTAGACCTGGCCACTGCAGCAATATCCTGTTTCAGTAAAGGTAGGCAGAATACAGCATGTTACAGGTTAGCTTCCACATTAAAACAAATGACTGCTGAATGACTGAATGGTACTTGTTGACAAAAATTAAAAAGGAGAAACCACAACTTACCAATTTGGATAAGAAAGCTGTACGTTGTACTTCTTCAAATGAACGGCATTCATTCCAGGGACTTCAAATTTCCAGATTGATCGAACATATAGGATTAGTCTATTTGTGCCACCAACCCCAGACAGAAAGATCTTGCTGGTAATATCCCTGAAGAGGAAAAATAAACATACAAAAATAAATAAATGTATACAAATGCATGTGTGTGTTTAATGTGTAGATATAGGAGATATTTTTTATAAGTTTCATACAAGTCTATGGTTGAAAATATAGAACTGGTTAAGATTCTGTGTGTGTGTGTGTGTGTGTGTGTGTGTGTGCATGTGCACACGTATGCTGTTGGCAATTTGTTGGAACAGTGTATATGCTGAGCTTGAAAAAAAGTCAAGACTGAAATTCAAGGCTCAGTTATTTATCACTGCATGCGTGTGTGTGTGTAACAATAAATAAATGTATGCAGTTATCATTTGTAAATGCAGATGCTCTTACACACATATTTTACAATATAATAAAAATAAGAGAAGAAACTGCCATTTCACCAATAATTTTTTTTTTTTTTTCCTATTTCATTTGATGAAAATTCAAAGAACTAAAATAATAGCTACTTGCTGCAGTCTAGTTTAGTGCAAATTGCTTGAAGTTCAAAGAAAATTTTACTTTCAAAAATCTATGCTAAGTTTTTTGGCACATGAGTAGGTTTTCTTTTAGGTAATAACTCTCTCTTTTCTATTTTCTCTTTTCTTTTTTTTTTACTCCAGCAAACTTTGTGTAATTTTGCTTCATCTTCTAGCGTCTTGGGAATGGGAAGCTTAAGAGAAAAGATAAGCCTAAACTAGTAAGCAGAGATATTTAATTACACTGAGATGAAAATTCAAAACTGTATTACGTAATGGTTTCAAATCAGAAAACACCAATAATGCAGACATGAGAAGGATGATGAGGACTGAATAAAGAAGTGCTATAGAATTTTGGAAATTGATAGCTAATGAAAATGTGAGACAGGGGACAAACTTAGGATTGGTTAGATTAAATTAAAGGAAATATGAAAAAAATTGAAGTATCATCTAATGAAATAACACTAAGTTTTTCTTATCATCATTGTTTAACATCTGTTTTCCATTCTGGCATGGGTTGGACGGTTTGACTGAGATCTGGAGAGCTAGTGGCTGCACCAGGCTTCAATCTGATCTGGCAATGTTCCTACAGCTGGATGCTCTTCCTAATGCCAACCACTCTGAGAGTGTAGTGGGTGCTTTTTACATGCCACCAGCACAGGAGCCAGTCAGGCAGGCCTGGTAACTATCATGTTCAGATGGTGCTTTTTACATGTCACTGGCACAGGAGCCAGTCTCGGGGGTACTGGCATCGGCCACGTTCGGTTGGTGCTTTTTACGTGCGACCAGCACGGGAGCCAGTCAGGGACACCGGCCCTGGCTATGATATTGGTTTTACTTGACTCAACAGGTCTTCTTAAGCATATCATATCACCCGACCCATCCGGGGTATTCTTAGCAGAGCCGGACATGTGTGACTGCGATCTTACTGTAGTTTCCAGGTCTTCTCAATTACTGCATATCTCCAAAAGTCCCAGTCTCCTGTCATTGCTTCTGCAAGGCCCAATGTTCGAAGGTCATGCTTCTCCACCTCATCCCATGTCTTCCTGGGTCTACCTCTTCCACAGGTTCCTTCTACAGTTAGGGAGTGATACTTCCTCATACAGATGTCTTCATTCATACATAACACATGGCCATACCAGTGCAGTTGCCTCTCTTGCACACCACATTTGATGTTTCCTATGCCCAACTTTTCTCTCAGGGTGCTTTACACTCTGTTGTGTGTGCGCACTGACATTACACATCCAGCAGATCATACTAGCTTCATTTCTTTCAAGCCTGTGTATGTCTTCAGCATTCATGGCCCATGTTTCCCTGCTGTGTAGCATGGCAGTTCACACACATGCACCATGCAGTCTACCTTTCACCGAGTGAGAGGCCCTTAGTTGCCAGCAGAGGTAGGAGCTCCCTGCACTTTGCCCAAGCTATTCTTACCCTAGTTGCTATACTCTCAGAGCAACTGCCCCCACTACAGACTTGATTGCCTAGGTAGCAGAAGCTATTAACTACTTCTAGTTTCTCCCCTTGGCATGTGATGGAATCTGTTTTCTGTACATCTTCTGTATTTATTGCCCCAGTGCATCTGCCACACACAAAAACTATTTTCCTAGTTAACCTTCCTTTGATATTGCTGCACCTTTTATGTGTCCATAGGTTACATCAGGTATATTGTATGAAGTTGCTATCTATGCCTTTTCTACAGATCGAGCAAGGTCATCTACCTGAAGATGGTTGTGATTTGACAGCCTTCCTGCTTACTAAGGCTTTGATTTTTGCTAGTTTAACCCTAAGGCCCTTCAATTCTAGACCTTGCTTCCACACTCTAAACTTTGTCTCCAATTCTGGCAGTGACTCAGCTATTAGAGCAAGGTCATGAGCATAGAGTAGCTCCCAGGGGCAGCCTGTCTTGAATTCCTCTGTTATTGCCTGGAGGACTATAATGAATAAGAGGAGGCTGAGGACCGATACTTGATGAATCCCTACTTCTATTTGGAATTCTTCACTATACTCGTTGCCAACCCTCACCTTACTGACAGCATCCCTGTAATGAAATCCGATTTCAGCTGAATGGGAGGGAAAGTAAGAAGTTGTGACATTCTTGCTTTCATAAAGTAAATTGGTTACAAATGAGAATTAGTAATTGTATCACACAGTTGGTTTGTAGTAAACTTACTGCAATATAAAAGCATCCAACACAAATATGTTAATAATGATATTATCATCAGCCTGGGCTACAGTAGAAGACACTTGCCTAAGGTGCCACACAGTGGGACTGAGCCCCAAAACCTGAAATCCTGTGGTTGGGAAGCAAGCGTCTTAACCACATAGCAATAATTTCATACACATACATACATACATACAAACATACACACACACACACACATACACACACACACACACACACTTATATATATAACTGTATACTCACACAGAATATTTATTAATATTGGCTATTTTCTTTGAAGTTTTACCAATACTGGCTTTTCAAAACACTGCTAAGCTGAAAATTTCCTTATATACAGTAGTAATATATGTAGTCAGTTGATATAGTAAGCAAAACCACAAAAGTGGTGTGGGCAGGAAGGAGAAGTCAGTGATGTAGTGGGTTTGTATATTTTACAAAGAATGAAAGGAAGCTTTTCCATTCATAGAAGATCTACAGTGAAATGATGGATTGCTGTTAATAAGAAACATGAACCCCAAATCTAGATACATATTCCAGAAAGATCTCTGCCATTTCTCCCAACAATAAGGATTCAACATCACAGAAGAACAGTGAAGAAAATGAGTGAACTTTTTAGATATAACATTGCATTTAGCTGATACCATAATTAGTATTGAGTCTTTTATTCAGTGCAAAGTGTACATAACTGCACAAATATATAAAAAACAAGCAACATATTCTTTCATATTTTACTTGTTTCAATCATTAAACTGTGGCCATGCTGGGGCACCACCTTGATGGGTTTAGTTGAACAAATTAACTCCAGCATTTATTATTTTTTAAAAAGTTTGATACATATTCTATTCGTCTCTTTTTGCCAAACTGCTAGGTTATAGATGTAAACAAACCAATACCAGTTGTGAAGTTTGGGTGCCAAACAAACACAAGACACATACACAACAGGTTTCTTTCAGCTTCCATCTATCAAATCCATTCACAAGGCTTTAGTCAGTCTAATGCTACAAGGTGCCAGGCGGTGGGACTGAATCCAGAACCATATGGTTGGAAAGCAAACTTCTTACCACACAGCCATGCAGAGTGTGTGTGTGTGTGTGTGTGTGTGTGTGTGTGTGTGTGTGTATGCATCTATTTGACAGATTTGTTAATAATTTGTGGTATTTGTTTCAGCTCTCTGCACTCTCAGTTCAAATCCAGTTGGGGTCAACATTGCATTTCAGCCTTTCAAAGTTGATAAAAACATATCAAATCAATCACCAGTCTAAGACAGCACATTGGTGGAACTGCTACAATGTCACACTGCATGCTTTGTAATACTTGTGCTGGCTCTTTGTGTTGAGTTTCAAATTTCACCCTACTCTACTTGGGTAGTGGACTTTCACTCAGTTTAATACTCCCCATTTGCACTTTAAGTGTCTTTAGTCAAGTTCACTCTGTTGCAAAATGTGGGCCAGATTTCCTGTTTGAGGATACTTTTCTACCTCCCCTCACCAGCCTCAGAAGCCCTGAAATGGGTTACAGTATTGGCTACCCTTCTGACTAGCACACACGCACGCATGCACACACACTCATCTTTGCAGGTTCAGTTGTATTTTATAGCTGGGAAAATTTTTGAGATGAGTAAATACTATCAACTATGAGGCTGGTTGAAATTCAACTTTTGAAGAGCAAAACCAACCAGCCGCTCACTATGTCAGCATTTGGTATTTAATCATTTACCAGATTTGTTTGTGGAAAACAAGTTGTGAGAATATAAGCTAAGAATTTGTAAAAGATAGTGATAATCATGATGTAACATTAGCAATAACAGTAAAAAAAAAACCAAAAACAAAAAACAAAAACAAAGAAGTTTAAGGTAAAAACAAAATTAAAGCAAAAATAAACTTTTAAGATAAAGATATCTAGGTAGAGAAACCGCTTCAGAAAGTGTATCTCCAGAGAGTAGATGAAGAGGATATTGATGCAGGCACCACGGACTTGTGTTTGTGATATTTGTGGGAGGGAAGAAAGAAAGAAAAGAGATGAAATAATCAAGTAAAGAAGAAAAGATGAAAGGAAAAAGTTTAAAAGAGCTGATAGCCTATACATGGTTCAAAGACAAGTGATTGATAATGTGCTGCCTTTCATTAGACACTAAACATGTTTTACACCAGGGATATCATCTCTGTTTAATATATTTTACTTCAAACTAAATCGAAGATAATAGAAAATGGAATAAAAATGGAGTTATTTTGGATGTTAAACTTTATAACTTTTCATATCAGTGCTATAAAAAATAAACTGATACATAGTCAAAGAACTAAAAAAAGAAATTGATTTTCATTATACACATATGAGTGTACATTTGCATTCTATAAAAAATTGCTATTTGTGAGTAAATCATAATTAAATTTATTATTTTCCTTTTTTACACATTCATTTTGCTTTAGTTGCATGGGTGGAAAGGACATTTTGTTGCTGAAGTAATCATTTTTATAGATGGATGCTCTTCCTACAGCTAATATTTCAAACTACAAGTGAGGAATCTAGTAGTATTGTTCAGACAAACTGGAGCAAACAGTATTATATGCCTATTATGCCAGGGGTGTAAACTAAGTATTGTTAAATATTTTCTCATTTTACTGAAATGGAAATGATCTTCAAGAAAACATCACACATTAAACATATCTACACAGGACCATCTAAATGTTTGGCATTTGTAACCAACTTTCCAGTTGCATTCCCTAAGTGATTAGTGTATTTTATGCTGTCGACAATAATAATAGCATTCATAATCAAATCAAATTTTTTTTCAGTGTTGCTGGTTATATTGATACGGATTTTATTATTGGTAATAAATATAAAGAAAAAAAAATAGGAGTCAATGAATAAATGTCTCAAAAAGAAAAGAAAAAGGAAAAATCGCAAATGATATTGCAAACAAAAATAATGTTGATTAGGAAAATGTAAGGGATAATAAGGAAATGAAAATAAACTACCAGTTTTCATTGTTTCTATAAATCGCTGCTATAAGGGAAATGCCTAAGTGAAAAGAAAATAAACTATATAAACATCTCAAATTGGAAACTAAAGAACAATATATGACAGAACTACTTTGGGTATCTTTGTCATATATTAATTTGCTGCTGTTGAGTGCATGATCAATAACTAACAATTTATTGATTCAGATAAGTTTTAAGTAACCCATGAAAAATATAAGGAGAAAGATGTGCAATTTTTATTTTGAAATGAGGATCTATGGCACTTAACATCTGTAAGGGTTTCTTGATTATTATTAAAAGTGTTAATATTAAAAATGTCATTAATAGTGTTAATAATAATGCTTAGCAGCATTTTGTCCATCTTTGTGTCCTGAGCTCAAATTTGACCAAGGTTGACTTTGCCTTTCATCCTATTGGAGATGACAAGATAAGTGTGAATAAAGTACCATGACTAATATAATTGACTTACCCCTCCCCTCAAAAAGCACTGGCCTTGTGCTAAAATTTGAAACCATTATTAAAATGTTAAAACACTAAAACTGAAACTGAGAAATTTCTTACATTCTGGAAGAATGTAAATTGTTGGAGAAAAGTTTATAGCAGAGACTCCAGCAAATAAGATCTGAAGGAAGGAATTCTAATTCTGAAATATCATCGGACTATAGATAACCAAGTTACAACAGGTATATAGTCCATTGTTATACCTGTCATTGTTTTATCCTTTACAAACAATACAGAATGCTTCAAGCGAACTACAATACTCTCTTAACAATTATTGCATTACTGAAGATTTATCTACATATTCTCAATATAAAATAGAGTACATTTAAACACAAGAGAAAACGGCCTTCAACAGGCAGTTTTTAGATGCTAGAAGAAGTAGTCAAAACGACCAAAACCACGTTTAAGAACAATCTTCAAAAGGAATGAAAAATAAAAACTTTTACCTTGTTATTTTAATCCGGTCAGACCTAGATTTCAAAATTTTTTAGCAAATAAAATAACTGAAACTGCGCTTGCGCAGTGAATTTGAAAAATTACAATGTATAACGATGAGACACGTGTCATACGTCTCTTAATTATATGTTAGTGTTATGGTGCAGTCACTGATGAGAAATTTTGCCTAGCAAATTATTTTATTTGCTAAAAACATTTTGAAAACTAGGTCTGACTGAATTAAAATAACAAGGTAAAAGTTTTTATTTTTCATTCCTTTTGAAGATTGCTCTTAAATGTGGTATTGGTCGTTTTGACTACTTCTAGCATGCAAAAACTGCCTGTTGAAGGTAGTTTTCTCTTGTGCTTAAATGTACACTATTTTATATTGAGAATATGTTGTCTATTGACTTTTTATACATGCTAGGCCACTGGTAGTGAAATTTCTAAAAAAAACTCACTACCCTATATTTTACGTATATCTATGTGTATATATATATATGTGTGTGTGTGTGTGTGTATATATATATGTGTGTGTGTATGTGTGTGTGTGTGTATATATATATGTGTGTGTGTATGTGTGTGTATGTATATGTATGTTGCATATATATATGTATGTATGTGTGTGTTTATTGCCATAAGAAATTTACATTATTTTATTCTACAGACAATATTAATTATTCAGAACAAGGGAGAAAATATTCTTTCGAAGAAAACATTCCAGAAAGAAGAAAATCCAAGAAATTAATTGGTTCTTATGAATCAGTGGCAAAGAAAATTTTGAGAAATGCAACTGCAATAACACTACCACCTGCTTTTTACATATGTATGTGTGTGTGTATACATGCATGGGTGTGAATATGTAAAGGCATACATATGCTCTAACCATCCCTCTTTCTTCCTCTCTTTTACATACAAATATATGTGCATGCAGATGCATTTACATACTCACAAACATTCATTCACATACATTCACACCTGCACATATGCGCACACAAACACACACACATGCATGCATGTGAAATTGTAAACATTATATGCGTTTCTTTAAAGGTGCGTAGGTGTCTCCATTCATCTAAGCAAACATGCCTTTAGCTGTCTATATATAATAACATTTATGTAAGCAACTATAGAAAAGGAAAGGATAATTAGCTGTTGTTTAACTTGTACAAGTAACATTACAATGTCATAGACTGAAGTCTGATCAAGAGTCAGAGGTCACAAGTGGTATTTTGGCTACCTTACCACCCACACTAGGGTGCTTAAGAAAAAAGAATCTATCATTATTTCTATTTTTAGAGGGGCTTTAATTTTGTGTGTATTTTTAAAATTATTATTTTATTTTATTTTTCTAATTTCTGTTACTGTTTTCTGAATATAGTTTATATTATGCTTTAAATTATTTACCTGCTTCTTACATACTAACTTGAAATGCATACACACACACACACAGACATACACACACACACGCACAGGCATCGGATCTAAGTTTGAATCTTTTGAGCACTACTAAGTGTCTTTTATACTGAGAATCTCTGGGTCTCATTTGTGGACTATATGTGTATATATATGTATATACATGTATGTATGTATGTATGTATGTATGTATGTATGTATGTATGTATGTATTTATGCATGCACATATATATACATATGAATGAAATATAAAATAAAATATATCCACCACAAGGTCTAGTTCTTGTTGTGTTGGTATGGTGGCTTGTGTGCCCTGATGAGCCTGAGAGCTATGCCAATAGAACACAAGCTCCTTGTAAGGCCTCTAATGCTGGACTGGTCAAAGGATAGAGGCTAGACTGATATGGATTACCTCTTCTCAGTGGTGAAAAATGAGTTTGTGTAACACCAACATCCTTACCTAGAAAAAAATCAGTCACAAAAACACCAACAACAGTTCAAAACCAACAAAATCTTGGAAAAAAAAAAGGGCTTTCACTTAGGGAAACATTTCCAAAAGTAAGCTGCAAGGAAACTCTCTGAATACTACTCCTCCCTTAGTCAAGGGAGGTCTTTTTATTTGTTTTGCATATTACTTGGTGACCTCACCAGTGTGGGTGCCACATAAAAAGCATGCAGTACACTCTGTAAAGTGGTTGGCTTTAGGAAGAACAGACAGCTGTGAAACCCATGCCAAAGTGGTTAGAAAAGCTTGGTGCAGTCCTCTGTTTAGCCACCTCCTTGCTTTGACTTTATTATGTGATAGCTGTAAGTGATGGTCACCGTCATGCAAATGCTGTCCTTCATTTACAGTCTTATGAGATGTGTCCGGTTATTAGGAAATATTACCTTACTTGGAAACAGGTGAGGATTGGCAATAGGAAGGGCATCTGTCTGTAAAAATTCTGCCTCCACTAATTCTGTCTGACCTATGCAGACGTGGAGAAGTGAATGTTAACCCTTTGGAGACAGAGCCTCATTTGGAGTTTCAGTGCCAAGAAGATAGAGCCTTTTTCACATGCCCTACAGAGGGTATGCACTTATTTTTTTTAAAAGAATTATAAAAAAATAAAGTAATTATTTTACATATATAAAACTATATATATTCTTGTAAGAAACTGAATGAACTAATACAATCTTCTTTGGCATTCAACTTTTTGGTCGATGGATTGGCCCTCTAATCTCTTAAGGTTTAAATGATGCAGATGATAATGGTGTACATATATTCCTGTGTTCATAAGAAGAAGGTTAACTGGTACAAAATAAAGTACTTGTAACTTTAGGAAGTAGTGTGTCCTATTTTCTTGTTACATAAGTTTTATAGAGTTAATTGTGTTTTGATTTTAAGACGGTTTAATCACAAACTGGGTCATAGTTAACCAAATGATATTTTCATTTAGAATTAACTTCTTAAAACCACCATACACACACACACACACATATTCACACATACATATCTGTGTATGTATGTGCTTTCAAGTAATTATCAATGACTGTTTGATCTAAGGGTGTTACTTCTCTGTTACAAAACTCTCATATAAATCATCTGGGGAATTTGTCGTCCTCCAATGATGTATTGTTGTCTGGAAATATTTAGCTTTATTGAAGTCTACCTGAACTAAATAAAATATGCATAAAAGACGAATTCCTTGAATGAATTCGCTGTGTAAAGAAATACAATTTAAAAGTCAAATCGTTGCCATATTCGAACAAAGGATTTACTATACTATACCAATGCAATAGTAGACCAAATATTCGGCAAGCTTGAGACCGGAAGTGACCCGGATTTTTGGATTTTCCGGTCTTCTGGAGAGAGCCTAAATATATAAGCAATGAAAAGGAAAAAACCAAATTCTATTTAATCGATTCAAATAAATAAGCTTCTAAACTATGGTCCGTTTGACATTTATTTATCCACTTAAAATACTTAAGATTTATCATACTGCCCCATGTATATAGTACATTGGTTATAGGATGAAAATTAAACGCAAAAAAAAATAAATAACATGATTTTATTTAACAGATATCGGTACAAATTATTAGTACACTTGTCAAACAGAATGTGTTTGATCTTTATCAATTCAAATCAAAACTATTTTTAACGCACTGAATGTAAATTTCAAAAGCAGTCTGTTTAGCTAATACAGGTTACAATATGTTGAACGATAATGTACTGTATTCACGGATTGAGTCTGGGAAATCGTCGCGTTAGTTAGTTAGAGCTCTTACTTTCTGAATTAAAATCCTGAATTTTATCCTTCCGGGGTGGATAAAATAAAGTATCACCGATGTACTAGTATCTATAATTGACCATACTATGCCCAGAAATACGCGGCCTTGTGTCACTGTTAGAAACTTAATGATGAGATTTGTAGATTGGTGTAATTGGTGATAGGCTAACGTTGTTTTGTTGCTTCTGATTAAGTTATGGGTTTTAAATTCAACCAAAGTCGGCTTAGTGCTTCATCATTACTAGGCCTATAAATTGGATATAATTCAATAACTGTGATCAGTATAATTGGTTCTACTCAGCAGCGAAGCTAGTATTTGTGCTGTTCAAGGTGGTCTGTAAGCTTGCATCTCAAAGATAACAGCACC
>JAOPJW010000002.1:86450838-86462836 GCA_027122535.1 Octopus maya | reverse complement strand
TGTGTGTGTGTGTGTGTGTGTGTGTGTGTGTGTGTGTGTGTGTGTGTGTGTGTGTGTGTGTGTGTGTGTGTGTATAGTTTATTTTTTAAGAAAAATAACAAATGTCCTACATTTTCTTTTTCTCCCTTTCCCAAACTTCTGACTTTCAATATGAATCCTTTTCATGTACCCCTTATGTTGCCAATGTCCTTTAGAGAAGAATGAATGCCACAACATCGTATTTTATCATGTTCATATGAGAAAGAATTCTTTGATAAGATTCTACCCTGACATTACTGAATTAATGATCAAAACTGAATATTAATCAATGTGTGTAGTTTATCAGAGATTGAAAGATTAAGAACACTCCTCAGATTTTTTTTGCACCAAGAACGAATATTTCCAGTGACATCAGATAGTACTTTGATATTGTAATCCTAGGTTTATCTGTGATGTAGCAACCCTAGAAGTGTTTAAGGTGTTGCTTATAACAACCATGAATAACGAAGAGCTAATTACACTTTAATGAACTGGAGGAATAGGAAGTGTTTCGTGTGTTTAAACCTGGCTAAAACAATATCTGTGTTCTTCTAAGGAGGTGAGCTGGCAGAAATGTTAGCGCACCGGGCGAAATGCTTAGCATTCTGAGTTCAAATTCTGCCGAGGTCGACTTTGCCTTTCATCGTTTCAGGGTTGATAAATTAAGTACCAGTTGCGTATTGAGGTCGACTGAATTGACTGGCCCCCTCCCCAAAAATTACGGGCCTTGTCCCTAGAGTAGAAAAGGATATCTATGCTCTACTTTTTCCCCTCCACCCTTTGATGGCATGAAGCTACTGACTAGAGGGTTTGTCTCATGGTATATATTCTTTTATTCTTTTACTTGTTTCAGTCATTTGACTGTGGCCATGCTGGAGCACTGCCTTGAAAGGTTTTAGTCAAACAAATTGACACCAGGACTTATCTTTTTAAAGCCTAGTACTTATTTTGTCAGTCTCTTTTGCTAAACTGCTAAGTTACGGGGATGTAAACACACCAGCATCGGTTGTCAAGCAATGTTGGGGGGACAAACACAGACACGCAAACATATACACACACATACATATATATACATATATACGACAGGCTTCTTTCAGTTTCTGTCTACCAAATCCACTCACAAGTCTTTGGTCGGCCCGAGGTTATAGTAGAAGACACTTGCCCAAGGTGCCATGCAGTGGGAATGAATCCAGAACCATGTGATTGGTAGCAACATTGTTCTTTCTTCAAGGTAGTTTGAGAGAAATTTGGCTACTATTTCTGTCAGGTTGCATGGCTGCATTGAGTTGCCTTCAAATACTTTGCAGGCATAACTTAATTTATCAATTTATGAAAGGCAGATGATGATGATGCTGCCACCAATGCCACTGTTTTAATGTCTATATTTCTATGTTTGCATGGGTCAGCTTTGTTGCAGTAGATAATACAGCAAAAACTGTTAAACCATTACATGTCAAGTGTTAACACTGTCAATAAAGAGTAGGCATATGGATTTACTTGTCCTATTTTCTTGCTAATACACATGTGTATACATTCCCACCAGACCTGCCTTTATTTTGGCTATTTTTCTCATCTCCTTTCGGATGAAGTTGAACATTGTTGATTGACAGAGTAAAAACTGAATTCAGCTTTCTCTTTTTTTTCCAGCATGAAGCATAAATTATTTAAAAAAATTGACAATGTCTTAGCCAAGTATTATATAAATATTGCAATTCATAAATCAACTTGGTTCTTGTAAAAAAAAAAATAATATACAAGGTATGGTAGAGGTAGGGGGAACAGAATATAAGAAAGTCAAAGTAAGACATTTTGATTTCTTTGGTATAAGAAATTCTTTAACTGTCACTTTACCCTTCCCGCTCACCATCTCCTATCCTTTTCATATCCAATATGATGTTTTCTAGGAGCTACCTAACACCTAATTCTAGGTGCTTGGGCTATGAAATCATATTCACCTATATGCATTAACCCTTTAGAAACCAACTGGATTCAGGATGCCCTTCGTTCTACAGTACAGATATCTTAAAGATAAGATATCTACTTTAAAACTTTGCAATTAAAATTTCGTTATTTTACTACATTAAACATTATTTTCAAAATCAATTGAAAAGAATTAAGTTTATTGCAATAGAAATATGGTAACAAAAGTTTTAAGCTGTATCCCAAAGTTACATACTTAACTGTAGTTGATAAAGGTATTATATAACTAGTAATAGTTTCATTTCCCCTCATATGAATCTATATGTTCTATTCTATGTGAAGGCATGTACTCCAATAGTGTTTGGCTTATGATTAAGGTTGAAGGTTCGATCCTGAACTGACTGGTGTCCTGTGTCTAGGAGCAAGGTATATAATTTTATATTGGTCTAGTCTACTTAGCAGAAAATGAGTACCAGCCTGGAGTTGAAGCAACCTTCTGTTTCCTCCAGCTGTTCCTTTCTTGATGTTCTGCAGGGTCAAGGGTCAGAGAGCTCAGAGAGTTTCTATTTATGCCCACTTAAACATGAATAGTGCTTCTGTTGCTAATATATATATATTTTTAGAGAACTCCTATGTTTGCTGACAACCACATATGCATTTAAAGCAATCAACAAAAGTGTGGTGTAAGCTACCAGATCATACTTGCTTGTGAGTAATAGTTAAGCTCTTTTTTTATATGTTATATATCCCATTCTACACTCTGACTTGCCAATAGCAACAGAAAATCTACTGAACAAGCTAGGTGTCAGTAACTATTATATCTTGAGATGCATGAGCCTGTTGACTTGGAAATAGTTCAGTTTGAGAGTGTGGACAGAGAGTGAGAAATACAACATTCATTCAGTTGTTATTTACATGTCTCATATAACAAATAAACAAGTAACTAAATCAAGTACTCCAGCATAGCCATAGTCAGTTGACTGAAACTTGCAAGACAGTAAAACAGCAATAGCAAATTTAGCATTTCTTCATATTCCAGTATGGTAAATAAACTATTCCATGTCATTATTAACTGCAATCTATATTTGTCTGTTGGACATAATGTAACATACTGGCCTTGTTAGAGACATTACTGCAGGAAACTACACACATAGTCAATGAAATGTCATATTGAGAATTTCTGACATTTCCACTGTCTCCTTTGTATTTATCTGTTTATTTACTCTCTTTTTTTCTTGTTTTTATTCATTTTACTAATTACATCGTTGCTTTCTGTGTAAACCAATACTGACGAGACCTAGTGGTGACTGAAGTCAATAAATTTGCCAGGACGATTTGTCATGCACGCTCTGAAGACATATATTGCTTCAAAATTACAGAACAAATTGCTTTTCCTCTTAACTGAGCAATCAAGTAATTATTGCTACATAAGATGAGAGATATATTAATTAATAAGCAAAGGAAATACTCCAAAGTAAAAAAAAAAAAAAAAAAGGAAAAGAAAAACACAAGAAAAAGAAATGAAAAACAAGCAGAAAAAGATGGGTAACTTAACAGAAATGTTATTAAAGAGGAATGAAAAGATCTGACGTAATATTAGAGTAACACTGAAATTGGCTGGTTGCATCAGAACGTGAAGAACTAAAAGGAATAAGAACTGACAACCAATTGTTATTAGAAGCTATCAATACATATGTATAACACAGTTACATACATAGACACAGAAAGACATACATAGGTGCACACGTGCATGCATGCACACACACATCACAAGAGAAGGGAAAGAAAATGCATGTTCTTTCTTTCAGAGAGGTCTGTCTATTTGGTAGATCTAGGAAGTCGATATTGGATATTTTAATTTTATGCTTCTCTTATTTACTTCTACTGTTCTGTTATTAGAATTAAGTTTCATGATTGTGCAGTTATTTTTAGAGGAGGTATGATGTTGGTGCTAGTGGTGGTGGTAAGCTTGCAAGTGGTATTGGCATTGGTGGAGTGGCATTGGTGGGTGAGTGGTGCTGGTGACAACAAGGTAGCAGAGTGGTGTTGGTGGCAGCAATGGTAGTGAATGATGTTATGAGATATGGCTATCAATAGCCACATGCTTGTACTGGTTGTGTTATTATTAAATTTACAGAGAGTCTGTGATTGATTACTTTGAAAGATGGGTATAAATAACGTTTTACAGTTTATCGTTTAAGATCTTACACTTCTAAGTTCAAATTTCACTAAAATCAACAACAGTTTACAAGTACAAACCAGTCATGTATTGGCATCAAATCAAATGTACTTTGCTATTTTATGAATAAAAAAATTCCAAAAAACAACAAAAAAAGAAGTAACTTGTGACTAAAACAATAATAATAATTCTTTCTCATTATTAGTAAGGTGGCAAACTGGCAGAATTGTTAGCATGCTAGGCAAAATGCTTGGCATTTCATCAGTCTTTATGTTCTGAGTTCAAATTCCACTGAGGTTAACTTTGTCTTTCATCCTTTTGGAGGTTGATAAAAAATGTACTAGTTGAGCACTGAGGTTGATGTCTTTGGCTTAGCTCCTCCTCCAAAATTGCTGGTCTTATGCCAAAATGTGTAACCATTATTAGTAAACTATTTTATATTAGGGATCTTTGTGGTTTTTGTCACTGTTTACAATTTTGTTCCAATTGTCTTCAAATTTGATATATGGGTTAAGTTTTGTATACTAATTATGAAAATGAAATCCATTTTTTCCTATAAATTATTAAAAAGTTACTAGCCTTCAAAATTTGCAAAATTTGGGTATTTAGCCAATCAGAAGCAAGTATTTTACACATCACCGTGGCGAAAAACTATGTTTCCATAGTAACCAAAGATGCTGCGCATGTGCACAAGGAGGAGAAAGAGATACGAGAAAGATAATCTACTACAGTAATACTTGTGTTTTTCTCTGTCACAACATATGAAAGAGAAAAGAAGGGGTGTTAGATGAATGAGGAAGAAAAGGGCGATGACAAACTGGTAGTGGGAGAGTTTCAGTTCTGTGTGAGTATATGAGTGTAAATAAAAAGGAAGTATGTGTGTGGTAGTCAATTTTTTTTTAACTAATAAATGTTTGTTTTAAACAATGCTTTAACTGTTATTTCTAGCAACTCTTGTTTGTTTGTGGCTTTTATATCGCTAATTTGCTCGTGAATGTTTTAATGTTAACTTCATTCGTGTATATTTTAATGTTTTGACTGTTAATTCTAGCAATGTTTTGACATGCCGATGCCCAACTCGCCTGATGATGGAAGAGGCAGTGAATGTGCTGTTTTCTAATTGGCTGAAAATTCTAAACATTATCGAACTTTGAACAACTGTAACATTTTTGCAAAATTTTTTTGGAATAAACGAATAACAAATTTGGATTCAGCATCAAAAATTACATCTATATGATCCATTAAGACATTTTTTTAAAGATAATTCTAAACACTGACAAAAACCACAATGACTAAGAGTCTGTAGCCTAACACCTAAAGTTCTACTGCCTTTCTCTCAGAGCCAGATCTACCTAAAAAGGGAATACTATTCACATATTTGGATATGTTCTTCCAAATAAATACTGTCCACTCTTGATAACAGAATCAAATTAGGCAGGTGATATCACTTCAACTGCTTTATCATCAATAGAAAGTTGCAAGTCTGACTTTTTTCTGTTATTATTTCCATGGAAAGTGCTTAGATAAGCTTCATTCCCTGGTCCCACAAGTTTAGGAATTTTCCCATCAGAACTCAGTTTGCTAAATTTAGCAAACTGCATCTCTACTGCTCCCTGGATGCTTTATGATCATGTTGCAAGGTCAATGCACAAAGCATCTTTTTCTTTAGAACAGCTGAATTGTGGAATAAACTCACATTCTATTATTTTTCTGATGAATATGACCTTGATCTCATTAAATTTATGGTTAACAAGTACTTCGCTTAAAATGGGTTCCCTTTATTTTAATATTTATATTGTATTTTTGATAACCATTTTATTTGCTCCTTTATAGTTATCCCATTTATTTTTAATGTCACGAGTTCTTTTGTCAGTTTTTTTTAATCACCATCTCGTCCTATTGCATCTAAATCATTTATGAATTATTTTACTGCCATCTTTTATTTGTTATTTAAAGTTGTATAGAGTTTTTACGGCATTAATCTACTCTCCAGCCTTTCCATAACCCTCTGCCTAGGTGTCTGTGGCCCATGTATGGGGTGGTTTCATGTACAGGAAAAAGGTTCCACATTTAGAACAGCCTTTATCTGTAGACTGAACTGGCTCTAGCTAACCCCTGAACAGAGTGTATTTGATACACAGTTATCCTTTTCTAACAGTCTTTATCCATACCTTAAATAGTTTCTTTAATTTTTTTATTTGTAGCCTGAAATGTCTTTAGTTGAAGCTATAACACTCAGCATCTGCAGCTGTGGCTTTCCTCTATAGCTAGAATGGTTTTTATCTGTATCTTGAACAAACTCTGAAGCTAGAATAGTCTGTGTACATAGCTAGAACAGTTAGTATATATGTCTTGAACAATCTTCATCAGTGGGCTGAATGTTCTCTATCACAAGCACAAACAGAACACAGCAGAGATATATGTTTAAGGTTGATTCTTCATTAGATCCCTTTAACTCAATACCTTTTGGAAAGCATCCAAGTGACACCTTTCTATTCCACCAGCCATCTGTACCTGAAGGGGATGTGTACTTTAGTAAACAATAGGAATTTAGAAAGTAGATGGATCTAGTTATTCTGTTAGTGTGCAGGTGTAATTTGAATATAAATCTATTTACAAAAAAGTGTGCAATACTCACAAGCAGACTTTCACTCACTAATACAATGCAACCAGTAGCACACTATATTTTGCATCTGTCTTATATGCTGTTACTATAATGTGATACCTGCTTCTCAGATATAGATATCTGTGTATAAACCAAAATTATGTACCTATTTTCTTTCACTCATCAACTCCTATTGTCTCATTTTCCAGATCCCATCCATAACAACTTTGTTATTCTTTATACAAAAAAAAACTTCATCTCCAAGCAACTTTCCTATTATCTACATCTCCTTTTTAAATACCAATCTGCAGAACTTATTATGAATACCAACCAAATTAACTACATGAGTTAGGGAAGGGCTGCAAAGCCTAAAGACCTTTCCCTTAGCTTTAACCCTTTAGTGTTTAAACCGGCCATATCCGGCTCAATATATTCTACATGTTTTATATTCAAACAGGTGTTATCTAGCCTCTCACACCTAACCTACATTGACATTCTAAAAATACACAATCACATCATTGAAACCTCAAAGCTATAAGATAATGCATGATTAATTCAAAACAATTTGAGTGCAAAAGTATTGCATTTAACAGAGTAATCTGAACACTAAAAGGTTAAGGTACATTTTTTTGTGGGGGGTTGGGTGGGTTGTGTGCTAGATCAACAGATGTCTATGCATATAAATCTCCCCTTCCCTATGTCAGTGATGTTGTCCAAGGAAGTAAAAGCCACCTTCTTTGGGGCCAATATACGGCTTGGCACTATGCCAACACCGACATTGCTATCAGAACAAAAATGGCCAGAAGAGATACTGCAAAGAATCTCGGACGATGTTGTAACAATGCTAATAATCTACCTCACTGGAATTGGTGCTTCCTTATTAATCTTCAATGTGTGCACTGGAAAGTTGATAATGTCAAGATTTGAACTTGGAATGCAGAGGGTTCAGAATGAATACTGTGAAACAATCTATTTGACAATCTAGCAACTTAAAGGTGATGATGATGAGGATGATGATGATGAGTTTATTTCAGTTTCTATCTATCAAATCCACTCACACGACTTTGGTTAGCCTGGGGTTATTGTAGAAAATGCTTGCTCAAAGTGCCGTGCAATGTGAATGAACCTGAAACTATGCAGTTGGGAATCAAGCTTTTTGAAATTTTCAGCCATGCCTGCACTTAACAAAGATTGATAAAATAAATACTGTACTGAAGAAAGCATTTGGGTCGATACAATTACCTAAAGATGTCAAAAGCTGTGTCCTGGCACAGCTACTGTTGAGAAAAAGAGCAAAAGAACAGTATGTATAGTATACAGTAATGGTATATGTAGGTCTAACATCTATACAATATACAACTTGCTCTAATAAACAGACCAGTCATCGGGAAAGTAACATCATAGCATGAGAAGAAAATACAGGATGGAAATGGGTGTATATGTTTGTGTTTTTATTATTGAACAATTATTTTGAAAACAGCAAGTAATATATAAGGAAAAATATGACTATGGTATGACTTGATCTTCCAAGATACATTTGATAGTGCACATCTTTTATGGATGTCAGAGATCAGGTTCAGTCCCACTGCAAAGCACCTTGGGCAGTTGTCTTCTACCATAACCTCAGGCCAAACGTCTTCATGCACTACCTTGCCTGATAAGAAACTCAGACACTCCCATGTCCCTGGTGACAGACCTGATTGACTTGGAGGAATTGTTGCCAATCATGGCCTGGATCTGCCCAACAAATTCAGACGTTCTTTTCTTATCAGAATGATCAGAGTGAGTTTTTTCCAAACTGCTGTACATTCATAATCGCCATTAAATTCATCCAGTTCTTTCCAGATCCTTTGCACTGTCCTTATATTGAAATCCAAACACTCTGCAATGTTCGTATTGGAGCTTCCGGTGTAAGTGTCAAACAATACAGCATGTTGTTTCGAAATTTCTGGCTGAGTGAATTGCATCATGGTACTGTTTTTCTCACAAATGGTGCCCAACTGACCCTACTATACTGTGTAGTTGGCAAAATCAAAAACAAACAATGTGCATGAGCAAAATATAAAATGGCAACAATTTACCCATTGCACTCTGTATATATATGCTAATATCAAGCAGTGAGAATGAGTGTCCAACATCATAATGGAGATGAGTATTCTTCATTTGTAGGTTAATAAAGCAACCAATGGTTTCATGTGGAAAGGGTCCTCACACTTATTCAAGCACTCCACTTAGAAATGCTGATACCTATATTCCCATCTGATATGGAGACAAGTACCAACATTCCCATGTGGATCGCTTTGGATAATTGTGAGGATCCTCTCGCATGAAACCACTAGTTGCCTTACCAATTCACAAATAAAGTGTACATATATGTGTGTGTGTGTACACTTGTAAGCTCATGTATGCAAAACAAAGTGGAAAAAATAGTACTCGAATACCGAAGATAGAGTAATATGCTTTTTTTTTTCTAATTAAAGTATAAAGGAACAAAAACTGTGACTCAGTGTCATATTCGTTAGACAGTTGTAATCAAGAGTCACAACTCTGAGTCACAGTTTTTTGTGATGTTTCTGCAGATTTAATAAAAAAAAGTATATACATATGTGTGTGTGTATGTATGTATATGTATATATATATCTGTACGATGAGCTTCTTAGTATGCAGTCTACCAGTCCCACTTTCAAAGCATTGGGCGGCCTGAGATTACAATAGAAGACACTTGCTCAAGATGCTATATACTATGAGACCAAAGTTGGAACCATAAGATTTGGACACACAAGACTGCAAAGTAAATTCAATAACTACACAACCCAGGGTTGGGTGATATAAAACAAGATAAGCAATAATTTTCTATATCTTTTCTCTAAATTTTTAGCATAGCTTGTTCATTTATTTATCTATTTTTAATTTCTGTGTGAAGTATGTTAGTGATTTGTTGTTTGATCTCCAGTGCACAAACAAAATCAAAAGGATTGCAAACCACTGATCTGGTCTCTCTTAAAATGACAGTGTAGTCTTAGAAGCTTGAATAAAGGATGTTGTGGTCATGGCTGGGATATCACTGATCATCATAGATCTACTGGATCAAGGCTGACCTAGAGGGGACCTAAACAACAACAACAACAAAGTAATTCACTGTAGCTTGTCTGAAGTTAGTTTATATAAACGAATAAAAGAAGACAGATTTTCATCATTATGGGGGGACAGATGTGGCAGTGTGGTTAAGAAATTATTTTCCAAACCATATGGTTTGGGATTCAGTCTCTCTGTGTGTTATCTTGGGCAAGAGTCGCCTGCTATATCCCCAGGCTGATCAAAGCCATTCCAGTGGATTTGGTAGATGGAAACTAAAAAGACTGACATGTGTGTGTGTGTATGTGTGCATGTCTGTGTGTGTGTGCACGTGCATGTGTGTGTGCACATGTGTATGCGTGTGTGTACGTGTGTAAATTTGTCTTAACTCTTCCTGTCACACACATGGGTATTCTCCTTCCACCTCACTTAGACTATCATAGTCATTCAGCAATACTTTTGTATAATTATCACCACCCATGCCATCATCCTGGAACGTTCATGCCGACCAGCTGATCAGCTGACCAACCAACAATATGTAGCTTGACATGACCCAGAGTTGTTGGAAAAAATCAATAGAAAATGGTAACCAAGCAAGCAACTGAGGCAACACCTAGAAACAATGTTTAGTCATAGATACTATGTATTATATTTGTAGTACGGTAGACCATAGTCACTTCTATCTCACAGAGAAACCAAATTCTGTATATACGAGGGGGTGCTGAAAAGTTCTTGGCTTTAAGGGTATCATAAAAGGCCTGGTTTGAGGCCCAATCTTCTGAGTTCTTTTACAGGACGTAGAAAAACTGAAGGACCTCTGCAATAGGTGTGTGAATCAGAGAGGGAATATGTTAAAAAAAAATCATAATTAACTGATCCTTCAGTATTTTCTTTTACCCAAAGTCAGGAATTTTTCAGCCTACTATCATATGTCTCTTGACAAAAACATTGCAACAGACACAGAATGGTAACCGCCATCAATAGCAAAGTAGCAATTTAGCTTTTTGCAAATCCCACAAAGTATTTTGTCTGTCCAAAGAATTGATCATTTGTAGATTTATTCCAATGACACAGACCAAGAATTTAATGCCATATCTGTTATGAAGATTGCACTTGTCTCTTGGTTTTGTTTTCATGATGTTAAGCAGAGGCAAATTGAGATCAAAGGTCTCACTCAAGTCATTGACTCATAAGGCAATTTTCCCAGATTCTGTGGAATACATATCCCCCCCACCCCCACCTCAGATGGGATGCCAGTCCACTACAAGATTACCCTTTTTGCCAGCTCAGTGGATTAGAGTAACATGAAGTGTTTTGCTCAAGAAGGCAACACATCATCCAGTCTGGGAATCAAAACCACAATTTTATGATCATTGGTGCAACTTCCTGACCACTAAGCCATGCACCTTCATGAAGGCAAGATAGACTTCACCCTAAATAAGACAGCAGTTTATCATACATAACAGTCCCAGATGTCCAGGTACCTACATCTCATTGCCAGGTTACACTTAAGCAGATATAGTAATGTCTCTTGCCCAATAATATAACAGAATGCCAGCACTGGAATTAAACTCCAAAAGTACATAGTTCAATAACTTGCCCTCTTTAACATTTAGCCTCTGGAGAAAAATTGTTGCAAAATGCAGCCTCTTTTCTGTACCAACATGGCTCCAACAGCAAAAGTTAGCAGTAGGGAAACTGCAGACCAGTGCAGCAAGCCAACTTGCCCTCAGAAGAAGAGTCATGCACAGCAAAGTGTCATCAAAATACACATCTCGTTGAATGTAGTTCTGTGTTAATTAGTTTCACACTGACTGACTTCTGCATATTGCTTGCCTCTACACGGAGACTACATTCTCCTTACATTCTCATGCATTAATCTAGAATCTTCTTAACATACATGTGATTTTGTAACTATAACTTCTAGAATTCTATTCTCAACCAATCAGCTTCCTGGCCACTAGCTGAACCCCATTCGTCATCTGACCTTATGAGATAACATGAAGCAATATTGCAGAGTGATAATACATAAAACTAAACAATAGCTGCAGGCATGGCCGTGTTGTAAGAAGCTTGCTTTCCAAGCACATGGTTCCAGGTTCAGTCCTTCTTAATGGCACCTTGGGCAAGTGTCTTCTACTATAGCCTCACACTGACCAAAGCCTTGTGAGTGGATTTAGTAGACAGAAACTGAAAGAAGC
>JAOPJW010000002.1:86087456-86100206 GCA_027122535.1 Octopus maya | reverse complement strand
TGAAATTCAACTCTAGTACATAGCAGAAGTTAAGATATTATTAATTCATTTGATGGTAAATGTTTGGAAGGAGAGAAAAAAAAATGTATGCATTGCATGTAATTCCAGCATTAGTCATTAAATTTTCCTGTCTGAGATTGGCATTCCCAATGGCATTTTATACAGTACAAGTAACAGTCCTTAAAAAAAAACAAAAAAAAAAACAGAAATAAATAAATATATAAACAGGATTAGGGAAATAAACCTCTGCTGACCTTAAACTCACAAATCAATTTGATAAAATGCCAAATAATTAGAGTCATCTGTACAAATCGTGTATTTCACAATTTAGAAAAGAAAAACAAAAAAATGCTTGTCACTGTGTAAATGGATGTCACTTTTTAACCCTGTGAATGAATGATGAATTATTTGTTAACCTGACCAAAGAATATTGAGGTATCTTCCAGAATCGAATCAAATATCTTAATTTTCTGATTTTATGTGGCAGAAAAGAACTGACAATGTAATATGGCAACAGACCATATTTTTGGTTGTCTCCTAAAGATGATTTCATTGTTGAATGGTTTATCAGTCAGATCCGATTCATGAACATCCATCCACAAAATAATGCATGCTATCCATCCATATTTCCTGCTCATCTGTCTTTTTTTATAATTTTTTTGTTAATGTGTTGGCATAAAATTTATGACCTTCCAAAATTTAGCTTTTTGTTAATTTATATTGTTGTTCACAAAGCCTTTTTTTTTTATATTGGTAAATATACTTCAAGAAATTTTGTTTGAATACTGCATTATTATCATAATAGATTTGGTAGTTTGTGTGACAGTTTTGTAATAAAGTAACAAAAGCGAATGAAATGATGCAATCATAAAGAAGTACAATAATGTAAAGGACTTATATGATAATGTAATGTGGATTACAGATTCTCTGAAACAGTATTTTTTAGAGTCAATGATTATTTACACAAGGAAGTCCACTGATGTAAGAGATATTTTCTCTTTACTCAGATAAGGTGCAATTAGTCTTTGTCAGAATATGAAACGATGGAATATGAAATGTTATTTTGATGGAAAAATGTTGTAGAAAAAAAATGTAAGTCAGTATTTAGTTTGTAAGTTTGTATTATTTTATGTATGTGTTACCTTTGGTACTGCAGGTAAAGGTTTAGAGTAAGTTGTAAAGCTGTTTCCTGTAGGTAAATTCCATGACTGTGTTGTAATATGTGGAACTTCACTGCCTACTCTAAAAGATTTGAGATCGATAACATCTGTGCAGGGAGTCTTTGGAACAACATTAGAATGGCAGGAAGAACTGGTAGTAATGACTGCATTTGATGGTCGACTAAGCTTTCTTGATAATATCTTCTTCTCCAGGCTTTGAGATTTTGCTAATTCACGAGGGCAAAACCCTTTAAAAAGAAATAAAGATAAAAAGAGATAAATGGTAATTAATGAAACAACAAACAATTTAAGGTTGGTTTGAAAACAAATAACAAAATTGTAGTTTTATTAGTGTGCATGTATAGGTAATAGAAAACAGTTTGCTGTCATTTGGTAACAGCTTCCTTAAGTACTGCATTGCTGACATAACCAGATTCTCTGATAGTTACATGCACATAAAATGTAACTATTCCTGGCAGGTCATTCATCACATTGACACTAAAGTCTATATCAGATTTTATTTTTAATTCAAGACCACACAGTTATAAAATGGCTACTATGTTGATTTGGTCACATCAAATTATTTGGTTGTTGTTGTTATTTGACCCCATATCAGCCCATATCAAATAAGCCTATACCCAGAGTCATACTATTTCAATGTGAGACAATGTATTTTGGACTATGTTATTCAATGTATCCATTTAAAAAAAAATTTAAGACAATAAACTGTAATAATTACAATAGTTGAACTGTGATAATGGTATCTTTGTTATAGAGATTGTTATCCAAATGTTTATATCTTAAAAACACAGGATCCTCATATAAGAGATTATCAAATGTTAATTTTGGTGCTACACTGTGTTGTATGGCTAAGGTTGTTTGAGCGATACTTAAGCCCCAATACTGAAACACTTCGGTTAGCATGTAGAAAAACGTAATTAACTAGGAATACATATACACATGAAAGATAATGGTGATAATTCATCAGATAAAATGTTAATACAGGGTGGCCCAGAAGTAACAAAGGGGTTTCAATATTTAATAACTTTTTAAATAATTATCTAATTTTTATTTTTTTTCAGATTCATTTGAAGAAAACCCTAAAATTTAAGCATAGAAAAGCACAATACTGAACAGTGAACATATATTGTGAAATTTTATCACTAAAACGAAGGATCAATAATTCAGATTCAATGAGCATACCATCGTCATTATGGAACAATGAATTGTCCAAATGAACCAATGGTCAGGCAATTAATTGGTTGTTTTGAGGATCAAGGATCAGTAAGTAACATTCCAAGAATAGGCAGACCTCACTCAGTTAGAAATGAAGCCATGGTCAGGCGTGTGAGGGAGAGTATTGAAGAAGACCCGACAGCATCAACGTGAAGACACTCTGGACAAGATGGAGTCTGCAGGACATCACTCCAACGAATTTTTTTTAAAAATGGACCTTTTTCCATATAAAATCCAATTAGTGCCACAACTGAAAGAACCAGATTACACTGCTAGATGACAATATGCCACAAGATTCCAACAATTGGTAAGATAAGATTCATCTTGTTCTCCAGATCTAACCACTCCAGACAATTAAGGAAAAAGTTTATGTCAACAAGCGTCAAACAATTGCAAATCTTAAAATTAACATTAAGGCAGAAATAAGATCGTTGGAGCCACAAACGCTAAGGGCTGTTATGGAAAACAGCCTTAGAAAGAGAATGTTTATGCAAATTGGAAAATGAATGCCATCCTTCACAACTGCTTTTCTATAATTTACCTACTAAAATATCAAAATTTTAAAACAAAATAAACGAATTATTAAATACTGAAACCCCTTCATAACTTCTGGGCCACCCATATATGTGTGTGTGTGTGTGTGTGTGTGTGTGTATTTGTTTGTTTCAACACCACTACCACCACCACTTATTGGTAAATGGTGGTTGGTTTGTTTACATCCCTGCAACTTAGGAATTTGGCAAAAGCAACTGACAAAACACATATCAAGCCATAAAATAAAAATGTTAGGGTCAATTTGTTCAGCTAAACACTTCTTAGGCAGTGCCCTAGCTGGGCCACATTCTAATATCTGAAACAAATAAAAAACAAAAGATATCCTCAGCATCATCATCACCATCATGATTATTGTCATTTCAATACTCATTGTCCCATGGATCAGACAGAATTCTAAGATGCAGATTTTCCATGGCTGAATTGTCTGCAAATAAGCTGATATTTCTTCATTCTAAGGTGGTGAATCGGTGTGGTATTATATGTGACAAGGTTTGACCTTGAATTACAGCTACAATCCACATACTTTCACCTACAAAATTTCACACTGCCTTGCCCAAGAAGTTTTACAGTAGAACTGAACCTCGGACCAAAGAATTGCAAGGTGAAATTCTTAACCCCTTGGCTATGACTGCATACATACAGAACAATAATTAGACACTGAAATTTCACACTGTTGTAACATAAAGAGTTAATGCTAAACTTTGAGCAATGACAGTGAGAAATTTCAGTTTTCAATTTTTATCTCTTAATTTCATTTCTTGTATTGTACACTCTTCCCAGATAATTGTGTATTTAAGACACAGACACACACACAATTAATTATTAGCACAAATTTCTGTCTTTGGCAAAAAATACACACTATTTGCTTCAGTAAGGCATCACTATAAGCAGAATGTAACAAATTCAAATCTTGAGAAATCAGCATTTAAAAGTGTGTATTTCTATGATACGCTTACTTTAGCACTTTGTGCAACTAATTGAATTAACAGAACATTCCAAACCATACACAACAATACACAATAACAAACTATTACTAACAGATTAAACAAATGAAGAACTGTTTGATTTGGTACAATTGAAGCTTACAAGGAAAGAAAACTAGATAAATGTGATGATTGTGTTTATTAAGAGTAAAAAAGGAAAAAAAAAATTAAGTAAACAAAGAAAAAGAAAAAGTGTTCATGCAGAGTGATGTGATTGAAGTTCAGTTTAATCTTCTGTAACATGACACTCGCAGAAAAATGTTAAATGTTTGTTATCAAATTTAGAGGTAAATTACACAACACTGGGTGTCTACTTTCAGCTCGACAGACTGAGCCTATCCAGAAATAAATGTTTTGGCTATAGACACATTGCAGGTTCCATGATAGGAGAGGATCACCAAACTAATAAGCTGGTTGTCCAATACCCTTTCAGTTCAACCAAATGAAATCTCATTGCTTTTATTAGTGAATGGAAAGTTAAGACATTGAAGTATTTCCCAAAATAATAAATGTCATAAGAAAAACAGTTAGGGAATTGAGTAAGTTTGCAGTGTAAATACAAAAAACAAGCTTAACCCACACACTACTGTAGTAGCCCTCACAAAACATAATAATAATAATAATAATAATAATTTCTAAATGATTGCAGATCTGTAACTGATAAAGAATAGAACAACTTATAGGATGTATATCAGCAAGGAAATCGGTTCAATTCCATAGTGAAAACAATGTAGGAAAAAATTGGCATCAATTTGAAAACTTTCCAGAAGTGTCTGTAAGAGTATACCCAATAAGAAAAGACATAAAGAAGAAGAGAAAAAAAAAAGTCATGCAAAATAGATTGAAAGCAAGTGTGCTGAAGATAATGGCCTCAGATAAGACACTAGATTACCAAACTTTTTTTCCATTGAAAGATGAGAATTTCAAGTGGCATATGATTTTGGGAAGAGTTCCTTGAACGTTTACCTCTTCTAAACATTTACCAGCAGAGTGGTAAAGAAGAAAAGTAAAAGGAAAATTCTTATCTTATAAAATGGATGAGAAATTTTTTTGCTGGCAAATGGTGTGTAAATACTGAAAAATACAGTGTGTGTGTGTATATGTGTTTGTTAAAATGAAGTAATGTGGTATTTAACTGGCAAAATGCAGTAGCTATGTTTGATACAGTTAAGTTTGTGTTTGTGATTATTTGTGGTGGGGTCAGACCCAGTCGAGCAGATTCTATGGAACAATCCTCCAATGAGATTTTCTAAAGTAAATATCATTATATCACTAAAAACCATCAAAGGAGTTATTAAAGCAATAAATTAAGTTTACATCTATTACCAAAACAAAACAAAGCAAAAAAAAAAAAATAGGAATAAAACATCAACAATATTTTCTCTTTAGATTATGGTAACTGTTGTTTTTGTAAGAACTTTAAACACAGAAACCAATTTTCCAACCGTAATATTTCTGGAGCATTACTTCAGACGTAGTCACTCGCCTTGTTACAGTAATAGACTGTTCCTCTGGATTTGCCAGTCTCCACATATTTCATACTCATTTTTACTTCCATTCCAACACAGTTTCACTTCTTGAGGGAATCTCTATGTGGTCTCTGAATTTTCTTGAAATAACAGCTAAATTTCCCTCTATTCACAGGCTTATTGTCATTAAAAATGGATGGGCATGGTGGATAATGTGGTCTGGGATTTCCAGCACATGTAAAAAAAGATGTGGTGGTCATGACTGGAGTGCATTTGTTCATATATCTATTTAATCAGAGTTGACTTGGGGCTAAATGACAACCACACAAACATCTCATTCCAAAACTGGATCCTTCTAGAACTCTGTTTCTACTTAGGTATTTTCATCTTTTCACTAATAATATTCAGACTCTTTCAGTCTGTCCCAGTTATCAACTAGCTCTATATACATAGCTACTGTTTTCTATTATATTTTCACACAAGTTCTCCAACTTACCCTAATGAATGGAACCAAAAAAAAAAGTCAAAACATGAAGAAACCCACCTAAAGAATATGATATTGAAAAGAAAAGAAAAGAAAAAAAAAGAAAGCGCTTCAGAAATATCAACACATTTTTTTTCCTTTGGTTCAACATTTCCTGAATGTTTTAAGCACAAGATGTAAAGTGACAAATAGACATTTCTAGATCTCAAGGGAAGACACATACTTGATTAAAATTAAGATCAAATATACTTTAAAATAAGTATTTCTATGTTTCAATGAATACAATCTCTGTGTTGAGATATGTCAATAAATTCTCTTGTGTAAGCAACTTGTAAAACGAATAAATAAACAAACGCAGACCACAAAGGAGGAAGTTGTGGTGCACACAGTAATTCATATTTTTAACTTTAGTACAAATACCATATATTTGCAGAGAAGTGCTAAAAGTTGACTGGATTGACTCCTGTACATGACTGATAATTTATTTGATCTACCCTGAAGGTTTAAAAGAAGAAAAGAATTAGCGTGATTTGAACTCGCACTGTAATCAGAAGGAACTAAATACTAAAAGGTCATTGCTGTGATGATAGCCATAACAACAATGGTGATGTCACCTTTCTCAGTGACAAGCTCCTTTACAGAGATGTAAAAGATAAAAGCCAAAATGCTTGGCATCATTATCGAGGACAAGAACAACAAGCAGTACCTACATGTGACATTGGCAATGAAATCTCAAAGAAATCTGTGAAAGTCACAGAGAATCTGACCAAGTACAAATACCTGTAGATCAAAATCAATGGGATGATGAATATGGGAATATCAAATAATATCAGAAGACCTGTCAAACCAAGTGATATCACAGTCATGGCTGATGCCAGTGTTGTGTAACAGGCACTCATGCTGGTGGCACATAAAAAAAAGCACCCTTTGAATTTTGGGCATCACAGTGTCAGTGACAAGTGACCGAGACCTTTGGTAATATACCACGCTTGAGAAGAAGTGTTAAGCCAAGTGAGATCATAGTTGTGGCCAATGCTGGTGTTTCATAACTGGCACTCACACTGGTGACATGTACAAAACATCCGCTAAACTCTTCGAGAAGTTGGTGTTAGGAAGGGAATCAAACTATAAAAATCATACCAATCAGATCGAAACCTGGTGCAGCTCTCCAGCTTGCCAGTTTTCAGTCAAACCATCCAACCCATACCAGCATGGAAAATGGATATTAAATAATGATGATGATGGTCATCAGAGCTCTAGGACTCATGGAAAAGTTAACAGACTGAATCCCATGTAACACCAATATGTACATAGTCCAGAAGAATTCCCTGTCGGAAACAACTCACATATTATAGAGAGTGCTGTCAATCAAGTATCTTCTTTGAGTACAACTCAGGAATTGATTTGAACCTGACTCTATGAGATGTAAAACAGGAAACATAAAAAGGAATAATATTACTGATTCTAATACAGGCACAAGACCAGAAATTTGGAAGATGATGGTTAGTCAGTACAATCAACCCCAGTAACTGACTACAAAAGGATGAAAGGCAAAGTTGGCTTCAGTGGAATTTAAGCGCAAAACACAACAAATACCATAAAGCATTTTTTTCAGTGCTTCAATGATTCAAATAATAATAATAATCCCTTCTACTAAAGATAGAAGGCTTGAAATTTTGGAGGAAAGGAATAGTCAATTACATCGACCCTAGTGTTTCATTATCATTTAATGTTCACTTCCATACTGGCATAGGTTGGATGGTTTAACTGAGGACTGTACAAGCCAGGAGCTGCACCAGGCTCCAATCTGATATGGCAAGGTTTCTACAGCTGGATGCCCTTCCTAACACCAACCACTCTGAGAATGTAGTGGGTGCTTTTTACATGCCACTGGCACAGGAGCCAGTCCAGTGGGACTGGCACCGACCACGTTTGAATGGGGCTTTTTACATGTCACTGGCACAAGTGCCAGTTAGGTGATACTGGCACCAGCTATGACAATGATTTCACTTGATTCAACAGGTTTTCTCAAGCACAGCAAATTGCCCATTGACTGAAGGGTACTCTTAAATGGGCTGGTTATGTGACATAGGCATAGGTCATGACTACGATCTCACTTGGCTTGCCAGGTCTTCTTTCACTGGTACTTAATTTATCGACCCCTAAAGGATGAAAGGCAAAGTCAACTATGGTGGAATTTGAACTCAGAACATAAAGATGGACAAAATGCCACAAAGCATTTTGCCCAGCATGCTAATGATTCTGCAAGCTCACTGCCTTACATTAATGACAACAACAAAAACAATAATAATCATTTGTTCAGTTATAGGCACAAGGCCTGAAATTTTGTAGGAGAGGGCAAGTTGATTACAATGATCCCTGCACTTACTTGGTATTTATTTTTATTGACCCCAAAAAGATGTAAGACAAAGTCAACATAGGTAGAATTTTAACTCGGAATGTAAGGTGGATGAAATGCTGCTAAGCATTTTGTTTGGTATGCTAACAATTCTGTGGGCAGTGAAAATTATGACAAGGAATTACCAGAATGACACAAGAGAGTGGTTTATGATTAAACTCATAAACTGGAACAATTCAAATTCTCAAGAATTAAGAGTTGATTTTTGAAAACTGAAGCAAAATTTTTCATTGAATTTTTCTACTATATTCCCGACAAAACTGGCCTGTTATCTATTATTTATTTATAGTTATACTGATACTGTGAATACAAGAATTATTATTTTAGAATAACTGAGAATACAATTTTGCTGAGAAGATATATTCACAAGAAAATTTTAACATTGCCATTTAAAATTACAAATCTCCAATCAGTTTCTAGTTTGGTATAGTACATCAGAAATAAATTTATCTCACCTATTTTTTAAATAAATATTTCTCATACCATTAAAATATTTGCAGCAGATGGTTTTTACAATATTCAACTCAGTTCAATGTCAGTGATGAGCTATCAGCTAAAAAGCTTTTAAATTGACATTATATATACTTACTACAGCAATTTCTTCACAAAGTATGCTAGTTGTCATATGAGATTGTATTCTGCATGTTTTACATATAATGTCAGTCAATCATCCAGTGTTTTAAATCTGGGTTTTGTCCCCATTAACGGGAGTGGCTGGATCTACTTCAGTGCCATAGGAACCGTCCTCACACCATCTCACCCTATTTTGGGCGCCCTCCCTTCTCAAGCCAATCCCTCACCAATCTCCTCCTCCAAATGTCCCCTACACATTTTCTCAGTCTACCTCGCTTTCTCAGTCCATTTACCTCAAACTCAAGCATTCTCCTCAGAACATGCTTCTCATCCATTCTCAATACACGCCCATACCACCGCACTCCATTCGCCCTTGCCAGCTGTTCCACCAATTCCTCCAGCCCCAGTATCCCCATCAAGTCCTCAGTCTTCATCTTATCAAACAACTTCACTCTGCACACTTCTCTCACCATTGCACTCTTGGTCCTTCTCAAAATTGCCATCTCTCTCTTCCTTAGACACCATGTCTCACTCCCATACAGCATTGCAGCTCTAACACAACTCCTATAGACCCTTCCTTTCATCTTCAATGAGAACCTTTTCCCACATAACAATACTCAACATTCCCTGAACTTTATCCAACCAAGTCTCGCTCTTGCTGTCACAGCTGCCTCACATCAACCACTTATATCCACCCTATTTCCCAAATAACAAAATCCTCTCACCATTTCCACCTCGTCACATAACATTTCTAATAGTTCTACCAGCCCTCCAGCTCCTTTCTTACCCATTCCTTAAACAAACTCTCTTGCCAGTTTTGGGGTCACCTTCTTCATTTTCATATATCTACCATGAATCCATTTCTCACACTCCACAATGCCAACTCAATCACCTTCCTTGGAACCCTATCAAATGCCTTCTCCAGATCAACATGCACAACTCCTCCTTATCTTGGTTTTCTTTTTGCTATCTCCTTACAATGAACACTGCATCTATTGTCCCCCTTCCTGGCATAAAACCAAATTGCATCTCGTCCACATCCACCCTATTCCAAATTCTCCTCTCCAACTCCCTTTCCACTATCTTCATTGCATGCTCTAATAACTTCACTCCCCTATATTCCCCACAACACATCACATCCTCTTTCTCCTTGGAGATCGGTACCACCACACTTAGTGCCCAATCATCTGGCATTTCTCTTCCTTCTAGCACACCCTGGCAGAGCTCCATCATCCCAACAATCCCTATCTCTCCACTTACAGTTATCATTCCCACACTTACTTCTGGTGGACCAGCTGCCTTTCCTGTTTTCATTTCCTTCATTGCCTCCACTACTTCTTCCAGACTAACCCTCCCTACAGCAACTTCTACCCTCTGATCCCATTCATTCTCCTCATTCATAATTCCCTCCATATGCTCAAAATACGATATTCTGCAATGTTTGAAGCACAGTGTTTATCTTAAAAACACCTTGCAGTTACATGGATAATCTGGCCTATTTGTCATAGAAAAGCATCTTAACTAGTCTCATACAGTAAACAGTATGGAAATTTGAAATAAGAACTAGCTTTACATGTCAAAGCTAACTCATTAAAGGATTAACAAAATGTAAACCAATTAATCTAGATGAAGTTAAAAATCCAACAGAAGTTATAGGGGTCAATAAGTGCAATTGCTGTGTGATACAGAAAATCTCTTTGCTTTACCAGTGTTGCACACACGCAGATTCATTTTTCGCCAGTTTCCTCAGGTTCAAGAATTCTACCCTTAGACTTGATTAACTTTGTCAAGCAGTTTACAGAAATTAAAATCTGTGAGAAAAGTTACTTCGAAATGTATTGCTTCAATATGGTACGATAGGCAATAAACAAGCCTGGCAGGTATTTTCATATTTTTCAGATGATGTAATGATATGCTAGAAATAGTGGCAGTCATAGTGATAGTAGTAGTAACAACAGTTAAACTTCATACAGAAAAGTATATATATATACAAACACACATAAACAGATATATAAACATATACACATACACACACACACACATAGATAAATAGACATACATACATACACACATATATGTAATACACACACACATATACATATATGACATCATCCTAAAAGTGGTCTGCTAGAGCATCACAGCATTTGTTGATGAAGTGACAAAGTAGACAATGAAGCAGTTAAATAGTCATTACACAAGACACATTGATGAATTAGTTTCATCTACTGCTCAGTGATGCCTTAGCTATAGCGCCAAACTGTACAGATTGTAATTTCCACAAGAGATAATCAACGTCTATTTGGATAACATCACAGGTTTACATCAAAGCTTGCATGGCATCTTGCCAAATATGTACACTGGATATTGTTCTTTTTGTCTGTTGCATTACAGTAGAAACTTTTCAATAGCCTTCAATTTATTTTGCTATTTCCTTTACTAACATTGCTATTTCAATTATAGTACATAAAAATAATTTTCATAATCATCATGCACATACTTATCTCAGATTCTACACCCAGTCTTTTCATTTATATACATATATTTACTACTTTAGTACTCTGTCTCTTGTAATATACTCTACTTGTTCTTCACAATAATTCTACCTCATTATTAGCCCACCCATCTTATATCATACTTTCTTTACTTCCCATATTCTTCATACCTATTTAAAGTTTGTCTGCAAAGTATGATGCACTGTAAAATTATATTCCATTTTGAAGAAATGAGAATGTAAAAATGTAATCAACACAAGTTAGAATCAACATACATATACATCTGTTATAGATACTAGAGGCTGGGCACTAGTGCTATCACAATTTTTAACCAGGGATAATTGAAGTTACCAATGTAATAAGATTAATCATAAATGGTTTAGTCCAAAGTGTCAATGCCATCATACTATGCTTCAAATGTTGTACATACTTGTGGCCAAGAAACTTAAACTTCCTGGTCTTGTTATTCTTAATTGTAAATAAATTACTTTGGAGTGCGATAAAGCTTACTATGAAGCAAGTGGGAACACTATAATTAATGAGTGTTTCATTAGCTTTTCAATGTTGGCTTCAAGTCCTACCAGTCAAGCAAAGACAAACATAATGCATTCAAGCGAACTAGCTCATGAAATCACTGTAAATGATTGATATAGAAAGTTTCTAGACATCATATGACTTTCAAAAGGCTAAAATATAAAATCTGAAATCCTGAACTAGTATACCTCAAATACCACAATTTTCAGTTCCACCTCTCCTCAGATCTTTAGTAACATAAATAGGTCAGTGCCAGACTGAGTGAGAATTGAAATCAAGTCATAAATTTACTTGTCTGCTGACTTATCACACAACTTCATGGTAAATAAATTGTGATTTCTAAGAAGAGATATCAAAGCCTGTAAGCGTTGATTTGTTCACTTGATTTATTTATAAAGTGAAAGTGGTTTTGTTTTTGTGTCTCCCCCTACCAGTTATCCTTCATAAACTTTACTATATATCTCAGTATATTACTCTGTACTTACATTATCAACTCTAGGAAAGATGAAAATGTTAACCCTGACATAAGTCTAAATCAATGAAGGAATCAATACTGCCAGGTTATATCAATTTCTCTCTCTCTCTCTCTCTCTCTCTCTCTCTTTCACACACACACACACACACACACACACACATTCCCTACATATATATTCCACATACCGAAATATATACATACAAACACAAACAGATACAGAAATATTTATATGCACACATATAAACAGTAACATACATTAACTATTCACACATTATAAAGATGGAATCTATCACAAATTTAATAACCTTTACTTGTCTACAAAAGCTTATATCTCTCTCTCTCTCTCTCTCTCTCTCTCTCTCTCTCTCTC
>JAOPJW010000002.1:86011675-86023687 GCA_027122535.1 Octopus maya | reverse complement strand
TGCATACACACTCAGGTGTGGACACTTTAAAAAGTTCACCAGAAGGCATGGCATGTTACCAAAATGTTTAGGTGTGGTGAAAATGTTTTACACGCCACTCCTATGCCTGATTTGATTTGACAATAACCACCATAATTCCAGGGAGGCAACTATACAGAATCCAAGTTACCATACAATAACAAATAAACATAGAAAATGTAACCAGTAGTCTGTCTGTTGTGGCATGGTTTCTACAGCTGGATGCCCTTCATAACACCAACCACTAAACAAAATGTACTGGGTGCTTTTTATGTGCCATCAGCATGGGTGCATTAATACAGCACCAGCACGAATACTTTTTAAATGGCACCAACACCTGAAGGACAAGCATCACACACACACACAGAGTAATAATAACAGTATTCCTAGGATGATTCCATTCAAGGATTATTGTTATTATTATTATATTGGTACAGCTTGGTGCAACCCCGAAAAACTGGTTCACCAGTCAATATCATTAGATTGTAGCCAGCATAATGGAATAGGAGTTTTATTGCATATTCAAAATGTTTCTTGTAAACAAATTTAAAAAGATGGATGGATGGATGGATGGATGAATAGAAAAAGAGAGATAGGGAGAATGAGAGAGAGATGCACACACACACATCAATACACATAGATGTGTACAAATATATATGAATATACATAAACAGCCCATTCAAGGTGAAACCCAGAGAAAACTTTTGATACAGTAAGCAAACTCAAGAAGCCTGATCATAAGAAATCTACCACATTCTGGTTCTTCACCAATGAGAATGTCTTTGAAAGACACATAGTTCTGGTACCCAAGAAATGCACACCAAACTTCCATCAAATATTTATTGATTCACACAAATGAATATTTCCTTGATGTGCTTCCCATGACTGCTAGTTGATGCTGTTGACCTAAAGATTTTTCCACTATTAATTAATGATATTGCAGATTAAGAAATACCTTTGATATTAATTTCTGGCACCATTACTGTCAGTAAAAAGTATATTATTTCCAATATGTAACAATTTTTTGGCAAAATGACTAGATAGATCATCTTCAAAAACATTGGCTTTCAGGTTTAGCAAACAGTTTGAAGATTTCAAGTTTGGTCCAACATTGAATTTCATTGACTTTTGTTACTTTTGGAGTCAGTTGGCAGGGTCTGACTATAACATTGATACTCTTCCCATATCACAGAGTACCAAGTTCTGTAATATCCTGTCCAGAGCCTCTAAGATGCCAGTGTGCATTCATACCAGACATTCCTTTGATAGGTTGTCAGGTTACAAGGTTGGCAATGTTGCAAACAGGTGATTTCATTTGTGCTCGATCCAAATGCAGTTAGAAAGCAGAAACATACCATCCAGTTACCAGACAGAAGTGTGGTAGCAATACCTAAAGAAAGAACTGAAAGAGTTATGGTTTTGTGTTGGTCAAATTTGGCATGCAACAGACTATTTAGGAATGTCTTTCTAGTTCCTGGTATATCAAAGAAACATTTTCCAGCTTGTTGTTGCCAAACCCAGTGAAAAATAGCAGAATACTTTGCCATCTGGCCCACAATGAGTTTGAGTTTATTGTCAACGACATAAGCTATTAATGTGTCAACATCTTAAGTAATGTGTCAATATTTTATTAGTTTCAATTTCTAAACTATTGAAATCAGTAAGGTTAGGTTGAGGATAGCTTTATTTTTGAAGTCTTGAGCATTTATATCCTTAAGGCAAAGCTTGAAGCTGATTGGATAATTCACAGAATTTCAAAAACTCTGTGTGTGTGTGTTTGTGTGTGTGTGTGTGCATGCATGAGTGTGTGGGTGCGTGCATAAATATATATGTGCGTTTGCTGACATGGCTATGTGGAGGTACAGAGGCTTGTGGTAAGATGTTTGCTTCCCAACCACATATTTCTGGTTTCAGCCCCATTGCATGCCACTTTGGGCAAGTGTCTTCTACAATAGCCTCAAGAAGACCAAAGCCTTGTGAGTGGATTTGGTAGAAGGACACTAAAAGGGACTTGTTTTGCATGTGTGTGTGTGTTTATGTCTTTGTAATTTACTAGTTTGGCAAGAGAGACTCAAAAACAGTAAGTACTGGGGTTGATACATTCAACCAAAATTCTTCAAGGCAGAGCCCCAGCATAACCCCAGTCAGATGACTGAAACAAGTAGAAGATGAAAAAATAAATAAATGTATGCATGTATGTATGTATGTGTAAGTGAGTGTGTGTGTGTGTGTGTGTAATAACAAGCTCTTAGACAAATGGATAAAACAAAATGGAAAGCACCCAGTGAACTAGAAATCAGTCTATTAGATAGCTGTATCTTTGAAAACTATTGTTCATAGATGGTGATATGCATATATAAAAGAAAGTCCTAGTCTGAAAAAGAAGTCCTTGTCTAAAAAAGAAGCCATAAATGAAATGTAAACCATGTATGTCTTTAGCAGAAAGTAATGAGGTGAGATATGAAAACATTGATCTTCTACAAGATGGTGGAGAAAAAGAGAGAGAGAGACTTATGAAGGAATATAGTATTACAGACCTGTATCCCCTACACCAGTATGAAAATCAAAAACCAATGATTACTTTGTTAAATACTGGATTTGAGTCACTGAGTATATTTCACTTCCATCACTATTGGGAATGAACATATTTTACACTGTCAAAGTTAAGATAAAAATGTTATATTGGCAGTAGCAGGTAAAACTATTTGCTTTGACTTTTTTCTTTTCTTTTTATACCTGAATTTAAAAGATATCTTACCAAGAAATAATCTGGATTTTTTCCTTTTTCTTTCTTTTTCTTCTTTTTTGGTTATTTATATTTATTAATTTATGTAGTTGTTGTCTTTTTGTTCATATCTGTTAACAAGTAGGCTATGAAAAAATAATGGACTATTATCTTATTCTGATAAACAATAGAAACACAAGAGTTATGGCACCTGCACAATTGGAGAGGCGGAGAGATAGAAGGAAGAGAAGGAAAAGAAATAAGCTGAAGAAACAGAGGAGAAGGAGGAGGAGCAGAAGAAAATAATGATGGCAATTAAGACAATGATAGTGGTGATGATGATGATGATGATGATGGTGGGGATGAACATTTTTGTAACAGATCGAAGATAACAGAAGCTCTTGTAGAAAACTTGAAATCAATTTGTCAAGTGTTTGCAAGAAGAAGCAGTTTATCAGCTAAACAAAAGATTAGCCGACTACATCAACTACAACAACAGGAACAAGAGCAATGATAACTGCTACAACAACAACAGCAGTAGCAGCATTTTACTGAAAGTAAGCAGAGTAATGTGAGAAGAAAAATAGATGAAGGGTGATAAAATAATGTAGAACTAAAAGAGATGCTAGGAAACAGTTTGGAAAGTGTCAACGGAAGTGAGGGAAAGAAAGTGACAAAAAGTTTGTATGTGTATTCCCACTATTTTATCTCCAACAGTAAAGAAGTTAGCAGGAAGAGACAGGAGGAGAAAAAAAAAATGGGCGATTATCCCCATCTGTGAAGACACACATAGTCACTGTCAGATGATATTAAACTTTTCAATTCTCACAAACTTTTGTGTAACGAATGTAACAAGTCCTCTCTTTCCTAGACATAGCTGCACCTAGTACAGCTAAATCCAGCACATCATGCCAAAGACGACACAGCAAAACAAACTGAGGAAGACGTGAAGTCACAGTGCCTCGACCTCAAGCATGTGAAGACCAGCAACATGGATTGGAATGCATGGAATAACATCATCACCAGAGTCTGTCCTGCAGCAGCATTTGCAGCAGTGTATTGGTTGAGAGAACAGGCTCCCCCTCTGGTTGCCAACTAGGGATTTTACTTACTTACATCCCCCCCATACACACACTCATAAGGTTGTGAAATGAGTTTTTTAACCATGTAGTTATTTCTGTGTTCTCAGGAATAGCTACATGGTTAAAAAACTTGTTTCACAAGTTAATACATGGTATCTTACTTAGTGTTACTTCGGATGTCGTCTACAATAACTTTAAGTTGAGCAATACTGTATGAATGGAATTTAGTTTGAGGAAACTGAAGAAACAAGTTGTGTATGGATTATATATATCTAAGTGGATTACCTACTGTCCTAACAACAAAGATTCAGCTGTTTGATTAACTAAATTGTCTTTTCATCGAATTTATTAGAGTAAGTGGCTATGCATTCCATAAGCATGTGTACCAAATGTAATCCTAAGATAGAATCACCATGACACAGCACATGGCGAAACTGTGATGGAATAGCAGGTGTAATCAATCCAACACGTTTCTGCACAGCTTCTGTCTACACAGTTCAATCACATGGTGTTGGTTAACTTAAAGCAATATTAAAAGATACTTGCCCAAGAAACCATGCAGTGAGATTGAACTTGGGACCTTCTGACTGTGAAGTGATCTTCTTAACCCACTGCAACTGGGTAGCATAATATTTCTTCTTACTCAACCCACACCACTGTCTTAGTTCTCTCTCTCTCTTTCTCTCTATTTCTCTGTATACATATATAAATATATGTATTTATAATGTAGTGTCCCATGATAGAAAGATCAACAAAAAAGTATTTCATCTGGTGAGAGATAAATATCTATTTAAGGATCACAATACATGTCTTTAAGTTCTACTAATAGTTTCATAGGTTGAGAAATATCTCAAACAAAATCATCAGGCACAAACCACAAATAATGAACTAAACACCCTAATGCTACTATATATAAACACCCTTTCCCTCTTATTACCAACTTCACTCACACTTTTTCTACCCTCGTCTCAACCATACGCCTATGTAACTTGAAGAACTACTGTCCTGAGCCCTAACAAACTGTGTAACCGATGTTGTGACAGTAAACTGACTGATCCATGTCATCCATAGGTCCATATACTCAAACCACCTTGTTACCATTACCACTTTGTTCTCACTCTCCTTCACACTAATCAATGACATTATTCTTTCCCTTCCCCTTTTCCAACCTCTTTCAATCCCACTCCAACAATATTCCTTCCATCTCACATTTAAAAACCTCAAGCCTTGCTTGAGGTAAAACTGAGGGAAGATATTTACACAGATTATGTTGATCACACTTCTCTCACTGCAGGTAAACGATATTTTGAAGCCATGCATATATTGCTTAGCACCAACCACTACATTTTCAATAAATTTTCATCCATTTGTTTATATACTGTACGTGTATCTGTGTATGTACTTTGAACTCAAATATCCATTGAAGCAATTATTCCATTGCAACATAAACATCAATAAAAAAAATTATATTTATGAGTAGATGTACAAAGCAGTGACTGAGAGTAAACAAACTTGATACTAGTTCAAATATGCTTGAGAGATAGCTGAACCTGTAAAAGGCTTTTCACTGCAATCTATCATGGAGAAAAAATTCTCACTTGAGCCAAACAGATGTAAAATACCATAGCCAGCACAGAGTGCCTCCCATCCCACCCTAATGAACTGAGGGATACATATATTTCAAGCTCTTATTTCTCATTAGCACCAGATACCAAAAGAGAGGTAACTTAGAACTGATTAAGAAGTAGACTGTCTCTTATGAAAATCAATAAAAATTATTGATTGATGGCACATATTGGTGCTAGGCTGAAATAAATTTCTGAGTAGTTGCATGAAGTAGTAACCAAGAGTAAACAAACTTGACACCAATTCAAACATGTATGAGAGATATTTGAAGTCATGGAAAGCTTTTAACTGCAGCTTTTCATGGAGAAAAATTCTCATTTGAGACAAAAAGGTGTAAAACACCATTGTCAGCTAAGCGCAGCCTCTACTGGATACATGCATTTCAAACTCTTACACCATTTTGTTTCAAGTGAGAAGACTGGATGTGAAGCACACCACTTATATTGTGGTGCTACTCATTTGTAGTTATTATGCAGTATCAAGACAAGGAAACACAAATATGCACACATGTGTACACACATACACACACGTACATTTATACATTGTATTGATTATGACGATGTGGTTTCCAGTTAATCTGGTCAACAGAACAATCTGCTCATAAAATTGATGTGCAAGCAACTGAGCATTCTACAGATACACACACCCTTAAAGTAGTTCTTGATGAAATACTGTGTGACTCAGAATGTGACAAGGCTGGCCCTTTGAAATACAGGTGCTATTCATTTTTGCTAGGTGAGTGGACTAAAGCAACAAGAAATATAAAGGGTCTTACGCAAGGATACAAGTCATCACATGCATACATATATAAAACAAAAGCCCATTGTGTGTGTTTGTGTGTGTGTATACATACATAATGGGCTTCTTTCAGGATCCATTTACGAAATCCACTCAAAAAGCTTAGGTAATCCCAGCTTCTTAGTAGAAGATACTTGCCAGGCAATGGGACTGAAACTAAAATCATATGGTTAGAAAGTAAACTTCTATACCAAAAAGCTATGCCTAAACCTATTAAGTGTATATTGGTTGCATTACATTATTCATCTGTTAAAAAAGGCCATAGGAGGGAGTTGAAGAATGAAAATGAAAATCAAAGGTACTAGCCAATATGTAAAAATGAGACAATTATACAAATGAACCAATGAAAGAGCCTCTATATGGTCACTTGCTCTGCCAGAGATAACAGGCATATCTCTCATATCATTTTATAGAATTAAAAAAGAATGCCACATTGGATAATGTAGTCCTTCAGAATTGTGTCTGTAAAACATAAATAAAAATGTGTAATGATCATAGTCAGAATGTATTTTGATCATAGCTCTGATTTTCAGACTTAACTTGTAGCCAAATAACAAGAATATTAATATGGAAATGTAATTGACAAGAAATGTTATAAACTAAGTGAAAAGGAACCACAATCTCAAGATAGAACACAAAGGTATTAGAATTAACTCAGACATGCACTGAAGTTAAAAGAACAGCTCTGGAAACTGATGCAATATTGCAGAAAGAAGAGCTGTAGACAGATAATTTCACTGTAACCATGATCCATCCAAAAATGTATGGAATGCAAGCATCGAAAGAATGATGAAGAAGATAAACAGGGATACAACAGTTAGCTAATTAGTATCGGGCAAGAAGTTATACAATAGCGTTTTCTAAAGCATGATTTATCATTAATAGGATAATGCCTCTAGTTTTGATGCGTTAGTACAGCCTAATTGTTATGATAATAAGTTGTACTATAGCTGTTTATGATGTTGTTTATAAAGGAACAGCTTGAAATTTAATAGAATAAGGACCCACAGAGCCAAATTGCAGCAGGAAGTCATACACTGAATATTAATGTTTTCCTTTCAGACACAAAGAACTTTTATAAAGGGAAGGTTATACAATGAATTACCTCAATCCTCAGTGCATTACTGGTACTTATTTTATCAATGCTAGAAATAACAGGAGCAAAATCAACTCCTGTAGGATTCAAATATAGAGCTAGATGTTTTATGGTTATATGATATGAATACTGCTCTTCTGAAGGAACACTAATATTTCAGTACCTTTTGTTTTACTCTACCCAATTAATATCTGCCAATAAAGATCAACATTGGTCACACAGAATTCTTGCAAATAGTTTTTAATTATAGCTAATTTCTTTTCACTCTGCAAAATAATTGACTAACTTAGACACTGAGAAGTATCAAATAAAAGAAATAAGAAAATTTAGAATTAATTACTTCTCTGTTTCTCTTGGAAACAAAATGTAAAGTTCCTCTGTCTAGATTTGACCTTCAAGCTTAAACCATTGAACTTTAATACAAGAGGGAATCTTGATTAGACAATATTCATTGTTGCTTTCAGAAATAATGGTTTCAAATTTTGGCAAAAAGCTAGTAATTTTATTTTAAGGGAAGGGGTAAGTTGATTACATTGGCCCCAGTGCTGCTTGACTGGTACTTATTTTACCGATCTCAAAAGGATGAAAGACAAAGTCACCTTTGGCAGCATTTGTACTCAGAACATAAAGTCAGAAGATATATTGCTAAGATTTTCATCTAGTATGGTAACGATTCTCCCAGCTTACTTTCAGAAATAATAATAATAACGGTGTATACCTTCATAGATAGTATTAATATGATTCTGTATGGAAAGAAGATGGAAGCTTGAAATCTTTGTATTCTTGGCACACAAAGAAAATCACGTTCATTTCATGACATTTATCAAACATCCTACCTATAAGTTTAGCATGTGTGTGTGTGTGTGGTACACACATGCATACACACATGTACATATCAATTATTGATTTAAAGACTACATTTCCATGCATGCATGGGTCAGATGGAATTTAATGAGGTAGGTTTACAATAACCAGCTGCCCTTCCAGTCACCAACCCTCACTTGTTTCCAAGTAAGGTAACACTTCCCTTTTGACTGAACAGGTTTTCATGGAAGACTGGAAACAAATTACACTACTTGTATGATGGTGACATTCATTTACAACTAACACACATTGTCAAATAGATGCATGCAAGCACACACATGAGCACATGTGCATGCATGCATGCACAACACACACACAGAATAGGTTTTGTAGCTTCCATCCACCAAAATCTATTCACAAGGGTTTGATCAGCCTGGGGCTGGAAGCACACTTTTTAACCACACACCCATGTTTACACTTTTTATTTTATACACAAATAGCACAAATATAGAGAGTGAGAGACAAGTGCTGGATGAAAACATGAAATGATTTTTCAGAGCTATTTTGAATGAAGGAATATCTATTGAATTAAACTTCTATAGCTTTAAGAAAGTTTGTGGTATGCTTCACCTGTGACTGACTTCAAGGCATAGCTCATTCTTATGTGGAAGCATATGCTGTCTGAGCAATCATTGAGATTATTAGGTTATCATGAAGATTCCAAGATAGATGTCTTGGGTTCATGTTAACTCTTGGGGCTAATTATTTATTATTATTATTATTATTATTATTATTTCTTTCAAAGCAAGCTAAATTAAAAATAAAAGTATTTTAAATTTCTCTTCTATTTATTTGGAAGGAAAATATTTAATAAAATTCAATAAAAAAAAAAACATCTTGAAGGTTTATTGATTTTTGTTATTCAAACTAAACTTAACAAAAGCTTTCTATTTTCTCAGTTTAGAAGCTTTCCTTTGGTTATTTAAAAGATACAAAAACCAGATGGACTTCTTAAGAAACAAAACAGCCACACAGAAAGTCTTATTTCCTGCATATAATTCTTATAAAAATGAGAAATAAAACTGAAATCTACAAGAAATAATACCATGAATCCTTACTTCATTCAGCAATAACTGGCAGGAATTTTAAATGATGATGGCACTTATTTTCCATTTTTTAAAATTAATATCTCTTATTTGTGTCAGTCATTAGACTGTGGCAATCCTGGGGCACCACCAAGAAGAATTTTTGTGAAATGAATCAACTCATGTACTTACTTTGTTTTTAAAGTTTAGTACTTATTCTATTGATCACTTTTGATAAACCACTAAGTTATGAGGATGTAAACATATCAACACCACTTGTCAATTAGTGGTGGTGGACAAACACAAATACAGAGAGAGTGAGAGAGACACACACACACATGCACACACAACAGGCTGCTTCTTTCAGTTTCCATCTACCAAATCCACTCACAAGGCTTTGGTTGGCCAAGGGCTATAGTAGAAGACACTTGCTCAAAGTGTCATGCAGTGGGACTGAACCCAGAATCATGTGGTTGGGAAGCAAACTTCTTACCACACAGCCAGATTGCATCATTGTATATAGTTATTATTTTCATTAAAAAAATAAATTTAACCTTAGATTATCAACAATAGTAAAAATTAAAGTTAAATAAAAAAGAAAACAAATTAATGTACAAGAAGAGAAATTAAACAAAGGTATTTAAACAATATTAAATAAAACTCTACTTGTCTTAATAAACAATTATGGATGTTCAATAGGCATTTAGTAAAAATGGATTAAAGTTAGAAGGGGCTTTGAGCAGAACAATTGGAAAATTCCTCTCAGCTGAAGAATACATTGCTACACTTTAATTATGACCATCATCATCATCATCACCCCACAGCCATCATCAGCATAATCATCATCACTCTTATGAAAACAAAGAAAGAAAATAGTACAAATAAAATATTCTGGTTCTAAAATAAAGAAGATGCAATCAAAAAAGGTGTTGAGCTGAACAGAAATTTAAGAATACTCAGTTGAACATTTTTTAGAAATCAATTGAGATTAGACAATAAGAGACAATTAACTAATTAATATCAGGTTATTGTTTTTAAATGACAAAAGCAAAAGAAACAAAGAAAATATTCTATCATGCTGGGAGGGGACAAAGTCATTAGAGACCCTAAAGATCTTTATAAAAAGTTGATGTACAAAGTTAATTCAAAAGAAACAGTTGGATGATTGAAACCATTTATATGATAGCAAATACCAAATAAATTATTTAATTTAAATTCATAACAGTTGTAATTTAATTTTGTTTACAATAATTTATTTTGTAATTTAAAGAGAAAGTGTTGAGTCTCATGAGATTCTGCTAAACTGAAGATGGTACAAGTCGAGTTAAATATTTAATGATTCGTCAAGAATTATTACATACTAATAATATTTGGTAGAAAGATGAATGTATGGGAGCAACTTGCAGAAGGATACAGATTAAATAAATAAAAAGGGACTGAGCAAAACAGGAAGCAAGTGGTCACAAGAGAGATAAATAATAGGTAAGGGAGAGGGAGGGGGTAACGAATATTTGACATGAATATATAATATCTTCATATTTGATATGAATATATCAAATATGATCCAGGAAGATGTGATGAGAAAAAAACCTTCGGATATTGGGCCTCACTTAAGGAGATGACAAGAGACTGGAACTTGTGGTGATTTGCTGTACTTGAGAAGACACATCAATCTAAGTAAAATTGTGGCCATCCATACATAGGGGCATGTCCTTTATGGTCATTTCCCTACTCCCTCTCCCAGCTGAGAAGTCTTTTGTCTTGCAGGTGCTGGTGCCATGTAAGCTGCACTCATGCTAGTGCTACATGAACACACCCATAATTGTGGTATGCAAAAAGCACCGAGCACACTTGTAAAATGGTTGGTGTTAGGAAGGGCATTAAATCATAGAAACCATGCCAAAACAGTGGAGTCTTGACAGCTCTGCAGCTGGCTAACTCCTGTTAAACTGTCCAACTGATGTTAGCATGGAAAATGAACACTAAACAATGATGATGATGAAACATTTAAATGATAAAAGAAAGAAATTTAACCCTGTCTCACCATATTCCCATGAAATATGTTAAACATCAGCTCTATTGGATTCTGCAACCATGCTGGGACTGGTGCTTATTCTATCGGTCTCTTTTGCCAAACTGCCAAGTCACAGGGATATAAACACACCAAGACTAGCTATGTAATAGTGCTGGGTGACAAACACTAACACAAACACATATATGATGGGCTTCTTTTAGTTTTCATCTATCAAATCCACTCACAAGGCTTTGGTCAGCCTGAGGTTAAAGTAGATGCTTGCCCAAGGTGCCACAGAGTGGGACTGAACCTGGAACCATGTAGCAGGAAAGCAAGCTTCTTATCACACAGCCATCCCTGCACCTATGTGTTAATATTTCATTGAAAAAAATTACCTATTTCAGATTTAGAAATAGTAACTAGAGAAAGGACTTAAGAGAATATGTCAATAGTAAGATTTAAACTAATCGTTCTTATCAACATCATGATTCAAATAAGAAAAGTCCTTCATTCTATTTCTCTCTATTCTCTTTATTGTTAAATTTCTATGTGATGATGTCACACATACACCAAAAACGAAAAAGAAGAAAAAAAAAGTGAAACCATTTTTCTTGGAAGTTTCACCTGCTATTTTTTATACAAAATATTTCAAGAAAATTGTAGCTATATAATATAATAGGTAAATGGATAGATAGATATACACGTGCACTATGCATGCACGCACCCACACACACTCCTCTGTGTGTGTGTGTGTGTGTGTAATA
>JAOPJW010000002.1:85947944-85959164 GCA_027122535.1 Octopus maya | reverse complement strand
TGATGTGGACAAGAAAGAGGTGTGGAAAAGTTGCTATGCAAGACTGTTGAATGTAGAGAATGAATGGAACGAAGAAAGTCTCCCTTGTGCGAACCCAACAGAGGAACCAGCTATCCTAATGGACAGCAGTTTGGTAGATAAGGTAGTTAAAGACATGAAAATCAGGAAAGCCCCTGATCCATCCAGAATCACAGTTGAGATGCTCAAAATATCCAGTAAGCTTAGTGTATGGGCTAGTCAGCTGCATAGTTAATCAGGTCATTCAGGAAGGTATAATACCCAAGGGCTGGTGTAGCAGCATTATTGTTAGCTGCTACAAGGGTAAGGGTGTCGCTTTTACATAGAAGCAATTATAGAGCCATCAAACTCCTGGACCAGGTGATGAAAATTACAGAGAGAGTTATAACCCAATTAATTCAGAGCAGAATTAGGCTAGACAAAATGCAGTTCAGGTTTGTCCAGAGAAGAAGTATGACCAATACTATTTTCATAGTCAGGCAACTGCAACAGAAGTACTTAACTAAGAATAAACCATTATACTTAGTATTTGTTGGTCTAGACTCTAGAGCTAGCCTTTGATAGAGTACCCCTGTGTGATATGGTGGGTACTGAGGAGGCTAGGAATAGAAAAGTGGATGGGGAAAGCTGTACAAGTAATGTACAAAGATGCTGTCAGTTAGGTGAGAGTTAACCATGAGTACAGTGAAGAATTTGGTGTACAGGTACCGGTTCATCAAGGCTCAGTCCTCAGTCTTTTCCTTTTCATCATTATCCTTCAGATCATAGCAGAGGAGTTCAAGGCCAGCAGCCCCTGGGAACTATTATATGCTGATGATCTTGCCCTCATAACAGATTCTGTATCAGAACTAGAAGAGAAATTCCAGGTGTGGAAGCAAAACTTGGAATCTAAGGGTCTTAAGGTCCTAGTAAGCTGACCCTGTTTGATTTGTAGGAAAGGTGTGGGCAAGAACTCCATACAGTCTACCCAAGGTAAGCTATGGACACACAAGAGGTGCAGTGGATTAATCAGAAGATTATCAGAAAAGGTAGTGTTCATATGTGTAAGATGCACAGGATCAATAAAAGCCTTAAAGACTCAGGAAGTTGATTCTTTCAAATGCCCTGGTAGCTCATTAAAGGTAGTAGATAATTTCTGCTACCTAGGGGACCAAATTAGTTGTAGGGAGGATGCACAGAGTGTGTGGTAGCTAGAATAAGAATAGAATAGAGGAAATTCAGAGAGTTGTTACCTCTGTTGGCTATGAAAGGTTTCTTTCTCTGAGTGAAAGGAAGATTGTATGGTGCATGTATATGAACAGCAATTCTACATGGGAGCGAGAAGTGAGCCCTAAATGCAGAGGACTTGTGAAAGTTAGAAAGAAATGAGGCTTTCATGCTATGCTGGATGTGTACATGTTTGACAGAGAGCTAGTGCTTTGAGAGAGAAGTTAGGCATTAGAGGAATTAGTTGCTGTGCGCAAGAGAGAAGACTGTGCTGGTTTGTACATGTGATGTGGATGGATGATGACAGCTCCATAAAGAAGTGCCGATCTCTCAAAGTAGATGGAATGTGTGAAAGACATGGATTGAAGAGCTGAAGGATCACCTGAGGATACTGAACTTTTCAGGTGAGATGACAAAGGACCAAGATGCCTGGTGCTTTGCTGTACTCAAGAAGATCCATACACCACAGCATAAGTGTTAAGACTGGTTCCTCTAATGGTGTAAAGCATTCATGGCAGTTCCACATAAAGCACCTGTGTGGTTCCACATAAAAGCGCCCATACAATGCCAGGTAAAAGCGCCTGTGTGGCACCATGTAAAAGCATTTGGTACACTCAGTAAAGTAGCTGGATTTAAGAAGGACATCCATCTGTAGAAACAAGGCCAAATCAGACAGGAGTCTGATGCAGCTCCCCAGCTTAACAGCTTTCTGTCAAACTGTCCAAATGATGCCAACATGGAAAATGGATGTTAAATGATAATGATGAAGCTTGCTTCCCTCCAATCCTTACTAGCATGGGCAATAGATGTTAAATGATGATGATGATGATGATGATGATGATGATGATGGTGATGATGATGATGATAATGATGATGATGATGATGATGATGATGATGATGATGATGATATATAAATATATCAGCATGTATCAGCACCAAGCTGTTTTTAGGCATAATTTTAGGTTAGTTAAAACTTTTGGTTAGTTAAAATACATATTTCGACTTCTAAAGGCAAATTCACTGAAATTACTGCAGAGAAAAATTCTTTCTTATAGTAAAAGGTTTAAAAGCACCATATCTGTCCAGCACTGCCTCCTGTAAGATTACCAGATGTCTTTCTAGCTCTTTAGCTATTGTGAATGGGAAATATCAAAGTGAAGTAACTCTAGACAGATTTAAAGCTGTAGTTTTAACTAAAACACAGTCAACAACATTGACTGAGCTACACCATTAGACTGCCAGGTTAGAAGAAATTCAGCAGTATTAGTTCCAACAGTATTTAAGCATAAGCAAACTTTAGGTTAGTAAAAATTTTAATCTAAAGTTCGCTTATGCCTAAACACTGCTTGGCATTGATGCTGCTGAATTCTTATCCAGTCTAGCAGTCTAATTGCACAACTCAGTGAAACCCTCAGACTAGAGGAGAAAATGTTTTTACCAGCAACAAAATTTTGAAACTCAAAAGGTACTTCAAGAGCAGTTACAGGAAAATAGAAAAATAAACCAACAGAAAGGCAGTCTTCCCACAAACTGCCATTGACTACGTTGCAATGCTCAGTGAGATCGTATGCTGGTTTGATAAGTTATGCAAATATCCATATAGATTTTCATAGCCTGAGGACACACATAAGGAGTCACCAGGTAAAGAGAATGAATTGTAATCATCAGTGAATAGTAGTGATAGTAATATGAGTGTGTTGTCTGTTTAGTTGGATTCTCTTTCTTTGTCTTCTCACTGAACACTAATATATTATCTATGATGAGAGAGATCATCATATATATACATAGATATACGTTGTATACATACACATATACATTTATATAAATATACATATATCCATACATATAAATATATATATATATATCTTTTTGAGCGTGGCTGTTGCCAGTATCATGTGACTGGTCCTCGTGCCGGTGGCACGTAGAAACACCCACTACACTCTCAAAGTGGTTGGCATTAGGAATGGCATCCAGCTGTAGAAACTCTGCCAGATCAGATTGGGCCCTGGTACAGCCTGCTGGCTTGCCAGTCCTCAGTCAAATCGTCCAACCCATGCTAGCATGGAAAGCGGATGTTAAATGATGATGATGATGACAATGATGTTGTGTCTAGAGAAAGTCATGTTGTCTTAATGCTTTATTAACATACACACCGGTTCAATTTCCACTCATTTATTATTTATATTTTTTCTTTGGAACCATTAATTCTGACACATTTTTTCCTTTCTCCATTTTTTTCTCTCTCTCTCTCCATTTTTTCCTCTCTCATTCCTCTCTGTTGAAGAGTGTGGGCTCGAAATTTCAAAGACTTTTCCATTTTCCTGACCATCGAACTAATACATCTGCTTGTAGTTCCCTAACCTGTATCTGTCATTTTTTTTCTGTACATTTGAACAATATGTATACATATATTATATATATGCAGGGAGTGGTGAATAAACTGTTGTCTAAATTATGCAAAAATGAAAATAACACTGACATTTTAACAGGTATATTTACTAAAATTACATAAAAATATCTTGAAACACTAAAGAGTAAATTTATTCAATCAAATTGCCATTGGCTTCAACCACAGCCTCCAGACAACTTCAGAATCTCCTGCAACTCTTCTGGACGATCTCCTTGTTTAAGTTGGTGAATGCTGCCATAACCCTTGCCTTCATTTCATCTTTGGTGTTACAAGGAGTTTTGTTGGTCTCTTGCTCATCTGTGCCCCACACATAATAATCAAGTGGGGTTGCAGACTGGGGAATTAGGGAGCCAGATTTAAGGGGTGATGTGGTCACAGAAATTGTCTGACAGCCATGATTGGGTTCTCCTGCTAGTGTGACATGGTGCAGAGTTCTGTTGCCAGACATAGGGCCTTCCAACAGTCACCCTTTTGACCCAGGGCAGCACTACCTCCTCCAGGTACTTGATGTAGGCATCTGTATTGAGTCTGAGGCCATGTGGAAAGAAGAGTGGAGGCATAACGTCGCCATCACTAGTGATCACTCCAAACACCATGATGTTGACTGGATGTCTAATTTTCATCATTCTCAATACATATCCTCAGATTGCACTGTCCTCAGATTGACATCCAAACACCTTGAAATATTCATATTTCATATTGGAGTTCCTGCTGTGAATACCAAGCAGTACAGCATGTTGTTTCCAAATTTCTGGCAGAGTGAATTGTGTCATAGTGCTGTTTTTCTCACAGATGGTGCCCAACTGATCCTTCTATACTGTGTAGTTGACAAAATCAAAAACAAACAATGCACATGCACAAAATCAAAAATATAAAATGGCGACAATTTACCCATCGCACATACTAACAACCTTCCCCAGTAACACACACACACACACACACACACACATATATATACATTTATATACCGAGATGTTTGGTGATATGAGGTTCTTGAGAAGACACAACCACATCAGCAAAACTGAGCTCTATAAGAGTTGTGTCCCACTCACACATAACAACAAACTTTTCACACACCCTACTCCAAGAAGCCAAACTACATCTCTTTTAAACAGCATCTTTCTCTTCCTTACATTTCCTCTTCAGGAACTATGATTGTCTTCCAATCCCCTATCTTGCCCTCACTGTCTGCTACTCAGGTTTATGCCAGTCACTGTAATTCCCACTACCTACTTGCGCCTTCTTGACAACACCTGACTGCATATATTACGACCTTCATACCTCTCTTTTTTTTTACTCTACCATCACATCTATGCTCTTATCCTTGTTACTTGAAAGTATATTCCGGTACTTCACTATCTCTCTCCTGCTCTCTCTTATACTAATTGCAGTAAATCTAATTGTGCTTTGGACATAAAGATTTTTATATACATCAGTAATGACTTTCTCATTGGTAATGCCTTCCAAGTATATTGCACAAATGTAATCCTTTTTCTCCCCAAATAAATAGCACTTTATATCCAAGGCTCCAATGAAGTTATAGCATGTTATTCAGAGACTCAACTATGAGTTCACTGCATCTTATAGCAGAAACAGCTGTAAGCTAGTGAAGTTCATAACATTACCATTGATTTTTCTGTCATCTGTTGTTTTCATTCATCTTTGGGGTGACTTGTTTCACCTGGCTTTGAAATATACTGTGTTTTTTAACACCTAACATCTTTAAAAGGACTTTCATTTTTACTATTTGCTAATAATACTGCATGAGACTTTCAAAGAAGAATATTAGCTGGTTTCCAAATGCATTCATAAAAACAAGTACTGACTGGAGGACTGCAAGATACTTCAGTCAAACTGCTCAGATTCCAGTAATTATCACAATGTATTTGAAAATATACGACTAAGAAATCACACACACCTTTCCAATACATTGAATCTTGTTTGACGTAATCATATTTACATGTGACAACATCAAAAATCAAAGACATTCATGTATTGATGTTGTGAAAGATCTACAATGATCAATATTTATTCATTCCTTGCCTGAATATTGATGAACAAAGTCAATTTCTGATCTTACACAATTGAAAGTATGTATAAAGAAGAATAATTATCATCATCATCATTCAATGCTTGTTTTCTATACAGTTGGTTGGTTTGATGGGAGCTAACAAGCTGGAGAGCTGCATCAGGTTTCAATTGTTTGTTTTGGCATGGTTTCTATGGCTGGGTGCCCTAATGAATCCATGACTGTTCTTGAAGTATTTTGCAATAGTTAAATCCAAGGATAAAAAAATTAATATTTAGTAGTGGGGGAGGGTGTGCTGAAACTGTAGCTGCTAGAATAAGAACAGCCTGGGCAAAGTTCAGAGAGCTCTTACCTCTGCTGGCGACAAAGGGCCTCTCACTCAGAGTAAAAGGCAGACTGTATGATGCATGTGTACGACCAGCCATGCTACGTGGCAGTGAAGCATAGGCCTTGACTGCTGAGGACATGAGTAAGTTCGCAAGGAATGAAGCCAGTATGCTCCGATGGATGTGTAATGTCAGTGTGCATACTCGACAGAGTACAAGTACCTTGAGAGAAAAGTTGGACCTAAGAAGCATCAGTTGTGGAGTACAAGAGAGACGATATGGTCATTTGGCAAGAATGAATGAGGATAGCTGTGTGAAAAAGTACCATAGCCTTGCAGTTGAGGGTACCTGCGGAAGAGGTAGACCCAGGAAAACGTTGGATGAGGTGGTGAATCATGGCCTTTGAACATTAGGTCTCCTTGAGGCAATGACTTGTGACTGAGATCTTTGGAAATATTCTGTGTATGAGAAGACCTGGCAAGACAAGTAAGACCACAACCCATGGCTGGCCTTTACCAGGGGTGTAGCCATCCCACTTATGCTTACCTTTCCTTCTTTGGACACAAAACCCTGCTTGTGAAGACCTGTTGAGGCAAGTGAAATCAAAATCGAAAATTGAACCAAATTTGTTGACTGGCACCCATGCCAACCTTCCTTCATTGGACACTAAACTCCACTTGCGAAGACCTGTTTGGATAAGTGAGATCGAAACGGAACCAAATTCGATGACTGGCACCCGTACCAGTGGAGCGCTAACCACACCATCTGAGCGGGATCACTGTCAGAGCAGCGGTCTTGCTTCTATGCCGGTGGCACGTAAAAAGCACCATTTGAGCACAATTGTTTCCAGCTTCGCCTTACTGGCTCTCATGCCGGTGGCACGTGAACAAAACATTGGACTGACTCCTGTGCAGGTGGCATGTAAAAAACCACTATTTGAGCGTGGCCATTGCCAGTACCGCTGGAGTGGCCCTCGTGCTAGTTGCATGTAAAAAGCATCCACTACATTCTCAGAGTGGTTGGTGGTAGGAAGGGCATCCAGCTGTAGAAACTCTGCCAGATCAGATTGGAGTCTGGTGTAGCCATCTGGTTCGCCAGTCCCCAGTCAAATCTTCCAACCCATGCTAGCATGGAAAATGGACATTAAATGATGATGATGAGATATACATATAGATAAATATATATATAGACAAATATACATATGGATAAATATATGTATATATAGAATTTTATCTAAAAAATAAAACATATACACAATGAGTTTCTACACGGTAGCTGTTTACCAGATTTATGCACAGGACATGGGTTGGCCTGGTACAACACACACACACAAATATATATACTAGCAATGGGTCTCTATCACTTTCCATCTAACAAATCTACTTACAGGGAGTTAGTAGGCTCAAGGTATGGGTGGACAATTGCTCAAGGTGTCATGCAGTGGGACTGAACCTGGAAATTTGTGGTTGAGAAGCAAGCTTCTTACTGCATAGCCACGCCTATATACATATATATATAAATTAGAAGGCACATGCCAAGATGTTCTACAACATATCTGAAGCTGGAATTGCATGGTTGCAAAGTGGACATTTTAACCACAAAGTCATGCAACTAAAATGTAGAAATCATTGTAAGAAGTAATGGTTGGGCATCTGAGGATATTAAACCAAGCTAAAGGATTAGAGTTCAACAAGAAGAATATTCCAATATAGTGAAGCACAAGAACTAAAAAACTCTTTTATCTTCAGTTGACAAAGATGTCAAGCATGAGTGTTGGAAACAAGGCGGTTCATAAATAGCAACAGGAGCATCACAAGGCTTTTACTTACAGTTTTTATTTGTGTATAATGCACACACTTTTTCCTAGATGATTGAGCATAATAGTTATTTCACATGAGAACCAACTAAAGGTTACCCGCTCTTCTATTTGTGTGCGTAACCATATTTTGAATGGCCTAAAGTTATATTTATTGACCAAGTTAACTGATGCGCAATTAAGATTCTAGAATCATTATAATGATGTTTATATTTTTCTCTGACAAGTAATAATACACTTAATGTTCATTAGGCTTCATAACTCTAAGGTGGTGAGCTGGCAGAATTGTAAGCATGCTGGACAAAATGTTCAGCAGCATTTTGTCTGTCTTTACATTCATTCTGAGTCCAAATTGCGCCATGGTCAACTTCGCCATTCATCCTTTCAGGGATGATAAAATAAGTATCAGTCAAGTACTGGGACCAATGTAATTAACTTGAGACTCTCCTCTCAAAAACTGCTCATCTTGTGCCAAAATTTGAAACCATTATGTTTCCTAAGTCTACCCATAAAATCACATTATTCAACGTTGATTGCTATTCTATTAACACATTGAAAAGTTCCAGAAGTAAATAGAAGCGATAAAATTATGAAGTGTAGATATAAAGTGTAGATACAGAGCTGTGTTTATACACTGCTTCATGTCTCAGTGTGTGCATATGTGCTGTTACACGAATATCTCAAGGCATGTAGTCAAGTGGTTAAGGTTTTAGACTCACAATTATAAGCTCATGGGTTCAATTTCTTGACTTGGTGACATGTTATGTTCTTGAGTAAAGTACATCATTTTATGTTGCTCCAGTTGTTAGTATTTATATAGCAGTAGTTGCAAGTTTGGCTGTGCAATAAGAAGTTTGATACCCAACAACATGGTCTCAGGTTCAGTCCTGCAGTGTGGCACCTTGGGCAAGTGTCTTTATTATAGTCCCAGTCCAACCAAAGCATTGGCAGTAAATTAAGTACACTAAAACTAAGGCAAACCCAGAGAATGTGCGTGTGTGCGTGCGTGCGTGCGTGCGTGCGTGCGTGCGTGCGTGCGTGTGTGTGTTTTGACAGTGAGTGATGTAAATGATTGTCAGTCATTCAAGCAATGCCATTCATTTCCAATATTCTGCAAAAACATGTCTGGACATGGGGAAATATTACCTTGCATGGAAACAGGTAAGTGTTTGTGATAGGAAGGGTATCCAGCCACAGAAGATCTGCTTCAATATCTTTCTAACCCATGCTTGCATAGAAAAATGGGCATTGAAATGAAGATGCGGGTAATAATGATGATGATGAATCAAACCTATAGCTATATTGAAAGAAAGAAAGAAAGAAAGAAAGAAAGAAAGAAAGAAAGAAAGAAAGAAGAGAAAGAATGAACAAACAGACAAGGAGAAAGTTTATAATACAGAACCCAGGCTGAGAAAGAGACAGTGAGATAAGCAGACAAGTAGATAGACTAACAGATAATACCCTAAGAGGCATTTAAATAGACAAATACCAAGAGAAGCACAAGATTTACTGGTACATAGAGCACCAAAAACCAGATTGACAGTGAGAGAGACATATAGATTGAGACATTAATAGACAAATTGATAGATAAGAGTGGTTCCTTCTTAAAGGTAATATTCAAGCATAAGTAGATTTATATAATTATTTAGGAGTTTAATGTTGACCAACCTCGACACCAGGGTGATGACAAAAATAACAAAAATAAGAAAATTACAAATGGAGCAGACAATAAGCTACTAGGAATTTGAGAAAGATTAAAGTTACATTGAAAGCTGTACATTTAAGATTAGTGTCTCCTGCAAAGAAAGAGTAAATTAACAACTAAGCTCGTATAGTGTTTCTGCTGTAGCCAGAGCATGAGTGTTACGTTGACTAGAGAGAGACAGTATGAATGAAGAAACATTTGACTGTTAAGAGAGATTAATAACAACACTTGAATACCATATAAAAGAGATAATAAAATAAAACAACATGGATTATGACCATAGTAATGGTGATGATCATGATGGTAGTGGTAGTAATGGTGTTGTTATTGCTGTTGTATAACCCTGGCCGAGCAGAATTATGGTCAAAGGCATTTTCCACATGCCTCTCTTTTCCTAAGATAGTATGGCATGGTTTCAGGGAACATGGCTGCTATTTCTATCAGGTTGAACCACTGCATAGATTTTACTTCATTGGTTCAGCAGTGATGATGGTGATGGTTGTAGAAGTGATGATGATGATGATAGTAGTGGTGATGGTGGTTGTCATAGTGATAGTTATAATGACACTGATAGCATTGGTGGTGTTGGTAGAGGTGGTGATGATAATAGTGGTGTTAGTGGTGATACTGTTTGGTGTGGGTTGTGAAGTGATGTTTGTTATGATGATGTTATGATGGTGATGAAGAAAGAAGAGTGGAAATAGTTAGCAAAATTAAAAAAATAAAAAAACTTAGAAAAAAAGGAAACAAAACACAAGAGAAATGAAAATCAACAACCTAGACAAGCAAACACTGACAATCACGCAGAGACAGACAGACAGATGGATGAATACAAACACATATGCACGCATATGCACACAATCTGAAAAGTTTCAACAACAATAAAATAAACTAGCACCAGGTGAAAGAATGTTTCATAGAAGCAATAGAAGAATGACTATCTGAAGACTTACGCAATATCTGATCAAGGTGATAGAATATGTACGCTAGGTAGAGCTATGAAATATCTTGCTTTGACTTCTAGCATGGCTTGTTTCTTTTATCATCGGTCATTTCTAAGCAATAATTTACATAAATCTCCATCACTGTGTGAGCATGTGTGCGTGTGTGTGTGTATGTGCATGTGCACATATACATATATATATATGCATTAGATGTGTACATTTTATTATTGAATGACTTATGTCAACTTCTATAGGTGTTAGGAGAAACGTATTGTACAAGTTTTTCTTTCCAATCTTCATTCAACTATTTCCCCAGCTTCCCATGTTTCTCAATAATTCAATTTGAAATGGCGGCACTAGAGAAAACATTGAGCTGCCAACAACTTTCACTTCCAGCACTCATTGTTTTAACACATGTGCTCTAGTTTTCTCTATCTATCTATCTATCTATCTATCTATCTATCTATCTACTTCTATTTCTATCTCTCTCTTATTTTACAAAACGTACATTACATTCTCTCTTCCTTCAGTCTTTTCCACTGTAAGGAAAGTGAGTAGTATATCTTAAAGTATTTGGATCCAGTGCTCCTCTCCACCACCAATCTGATTAATGCAGAACCATTTCTTGTTCCTCACTCACCAAACCTACATCACAAAGCAAAAATGTCTTACAGTTCAAGCACAAAGTAAAACCACCAACTTTTATGTTGTATTTTATGAATTTTCCAGTCAACGCGTATGTATGTACACATGTGTTTCTGTATGT
>JAOPJW010000002.1:85793499-85804959 GCA_027122535.1 Octopus maya | reverse complement strand
AATTTGAACTCAGAACGTAGCGGCAACGAAATACCGTAAAGCATTTCGCCCGGCGCGCTAACGTTTCTGCCAGCTTAATGCTCATTTATTCATATTGTTTTGAATTAATCATGTTATCCCATAGGTTTAAGAGCTCAATTATGTAATTGGTTATTTTTAGAAACACATTGTAAGGTAGGTGTGAGTGGCTAGATGTGGCTGGTTTGAACATAAAATGGGTACAATATCTGAACCAGATATGGCTGGTTTAAATGCTAAACAACTAAAAGTGTCTAGGACACAGATACATCATGGTATCAGTAACAAGAAATGTAGCAGCAACATTTCATCTAAATGCTGATTACACCATTAATTCACCCAACCATTTTCTTGCTCCTCGGAGAGTACTTATAAACAGTCAAGCCAATAAGAGAGCCTGTAGTCATTCAATTCAGCCTGCTGATAATAGCATTCAAATCATTCTTAAATAACACTCTGCCAACTTACAAAAAAAAAAAAAAATACAGCAATGGTTTTGATCATAAGCTTACTAAATCCAGACTGACTCGGGGCTTAACAATAACAACAACCAATAAAATAGCAGTAAAGCCATAGTAGTAAAGCTAATACTTTTCACATATGGATATATAAAGCTATGGCATTTTACTTGTGGAGAAGTAGAGAGGCAGTATTATATCTGCCAGTAAAGAAAGTAGAAATGTATATTCAACTTTGGGAAAGTCAGTGAGACATTTCTCCAAAAATAGGAAAAGAAAGAGTAATTAATGCTAATTAATGGGGAAGCAAATACCATAAAAGAAAATGAAGTAACAGTATGTTGCAGGTTGGTCACCAAAATTAAGCTATCTGAAATGACAAAAACAGACTAATTCTATAAGGAAATACATTTAACTCTTAACTGAATTGACCAGAATACATATCAAAGGCCAAGACTCAGACATTGAGATTTTGAACACTGAGCAAATGGCCAACAGTAACTTTATGCATTTATGCAGCAGGGCAATGTCTCATATATGTTACAAACATTTTTAATTTTCTGAAAGAGCAGTGAAGGAGTTATGTATAATCACAATAGCAATGCTAATAATGTTAGCTGTAAGCAATTGTAATGAGTATGAAATCAATATCACCATCATTGCACCATTCATGTATCGATATTTTCTCACAAAATGATCACAACACAACCACATTTCAATATGTAGTAAAACCCAGCGCTGTCTATATTTCATTATCACTGGAATTACCATTCAAATAACGATAACTCTATGAGAAAATATTTTCAGATATAGAAAAACAGCATATGATCAAACACACACACACACAAACTGATACAAAAATTGGAGTCAACTGAAGAAAAAGGGTTATATTATATATATACAGAACATCACTACTTTTTAATATCGCTTCATTTTTATCTTCTGCTTTCATCCATTTTTCATTTATGTCATCTTTAAATGTCAAAGCAAAATTAATCTGGAATTCTGTGATAACATCTAATATCTTGACAGATGTTGACAGAGCATGCTAACCAAATTAATAAGAATGCAAAACAGAACAAAGAGAAACACACTGCAAAAAATGATGTGTCCATGTGAAAGAAAAGAGAGAGAATGTGTGATAAACATGTAAATAAAAAGGCTAGCAGGCAAGTAAAAGCAGACAAACAAATACACACACAGACACACGTTAGGACATAGAAAGTGATGTAGGTAATTCACACAATTGAGTGGAAGATGATACAATATAAATACCGTTAGCTAGCATAGATAATTCATTACACTGGTTAACCCAGCATAATTTTATAGAATGTGGACATGAATTTTAAACTGAATTTATTTAAAAATAACATCAGACATATTGAAACTGCAAATATAAAAGAAAGAAAATTACAAACATACATACATGATAGCTGCCTCTTCGTTATCGAGTATGGCCATTGCATGAGGCTTAACTGTTATCAGTGCTGTGATTGAATGTGACTTTTTAGCCCAGCTAAAGATCTACAATGTCTTGTGTACAGAATTGGCAGCTAAAACTTTTACCGGCATTAGCTGGCTGTAGTAGTAACTGGGCTTTATGTGCCATTCCATGTCGTTTAAGTCCTCCCGCCAAATTACACTCCCTTCTACATATCTGACAGATATACATTAGTATGGTATGTAGCACCACCACAATTGGCCTGGTTGTCAGTCATCTGCCTCGCTTTATGACTATGAAGATGACTCTTGAGTCCAGATTTACTGAGGCAGGGTCTTGCACAGACACTGCATGTCAGCATCATAAGAAAACCCTTACCATCTGGAAGTGCAACAGTGATGCCATTCCTGTCATCCCTCTTTACTTTCTCATCCGCAACTTGAGATTTCTCAAAAGTAGCTGTCCCTTCATGCACAACATACATACATACATATGCACATCAATATATACATACATACATACATACATACATACATAGAGGAAGGAAGCGATAAAAAAGAGAGAACGAGTGTGTGCTTATATGTATTAGTTGAATAAATAGATATGAATGTATACATATAGCACTGCTTATCCGTATGTATAGTGGAGGTGCAATGGCCTAGTGGTTAGGGCAGCAGACTTGTGGTCATAGGATCGCAGTTTCGATTCCCAGACTGGGCGTTGTGAGTATTTACTGAGCGAAAACACCTAAAGCTCCACAAGGCTCCGGCAGGGGATTGTGGTGAACCCTGCTGTACTCTTTCACCACAACTTTCTCTCACTCTTACTTCCCGTTTCTGTTGTGCCTGTAATTCAAAGGGCCAGCCTTGTCACACTGTGTCACGCTGAATATCCTCGAAAACTACATTAAGGGTACACGTGTCTGTGGAGTGCTCAGCCACTTGCATGTTAATTTCATGAGCAGGCAGTTCCGTTGATCGGATTAACTGGAACCCTCGGTGCCGTGAGTGACAGAGTGCCAACAATCCATATGTATATACGTTATTGTATATAGGATGTACAACTGTGTAGGTGCCAGTACGGTTGTGTGGTCAGGAACTTTGATTTGCACCCAGATGGTTTGAGGTCCACTTCTACTGCAAGGCAGTTTGGACAAGTGTCTTCTACTATAGCCCCAGGTTGACCTGTGCCTTATGAGTGAATGTGATGGGAGACAGTAACGCTGTGTGTGTGTGTGTGCGTGTGCATGCGTGTGTGTGTGTGTGTCTCTCTCTCTTTCATGCTTGACAGCTGGTGTAACTTTGCCTACAGCCTTCTAAATCAACAGAGTGGCAAAGAAGAGAGGGATAGAATAAATACCAGAAGTGAGTACTAGAAATGATTTAACTGACAGGAAAACACTTCAAGGCAATACTCCAGCATAGCTGCAGTCAAATGACAGAAAGAAGTAATAAATGATTACATACAATCTACATGATCCTAATCAGTGTTTGTGCACATGTATAACTGAATAAACTATGTGTATGTACATGTGTGTGTGTAACATATACGCTCATAAACACACACACACACAAAATAGATAATCCCACTTATCAGAAATTCATGTAGGCTGGGCATGGCGACTATGTGGTTAAGAAGTTTGCTTTCCAACTACATAGTTTTGAGTTAAGCTCCTTGGATATGCATCTTTTACTATAGCTCCAGGCCAACCAATGCCATGTGAGTAAAATTGGCAAACAAAAAGTGTGTGTGTGTGTGTGTGTGTGTGTGTGTGTGTGTGTGTGTGTGTGTGTGTGTGTGTGTGTGTGTGTGTGTGTGTGCGTGCGTAGCCCTTTACAGTTCAGGCTAATTGATCAAATGTAGTGCTTCTTTCATTCATATTGGTTTTGATTAATCATGTATTATCTCAGAGCTTCAAGATTTCAATGTTGTTGTTGTTTGTTTTTAGAATGGTGTTGTAGGGTAAGGTTGGGGGGCTGGAACTGTCCAGTATAATCATAAAACAGGGGTGGATATTTGGGCCAGATATGGCCAGTTTAAATGCTAAAGAGTTAACGTTTGTTTCTCACTACTTGACAATCTGTGACGGTTTGTTTACATTCTTATAACTTAGCAGTTTGGTAAGAAGAGCCCAACATAATAAGCACTGGACTTAGAAATAAGTACTCAGTCCTAATTTGATCAACTGACCACTTAAGTATAGCTACAGACCAATAACTATAACAACTGAGAGAATATCTAGACAGCATTAGCTTAATCAGTGTGGCTGGCTGCATGTACTAAATAAAATGTATGTGAGTGTGTGTATGAGAGGATACCCAAAAGAAACTGGAATATTGCAATATTATTTCATTCACTAAGTTGTACATGTTTACATTTTTATCACCTTCAAAGTATTCTCCATTTGAAGCAATGCATTGGTCCTGACATGTTTTCCACTGTTTGAAGCAGTGATGAAACTTTTGCAAAATGATGCCTTTTAATGCCTCCATTGTTTTATTTTTTCATCTTTTCTATATCTGCAAATTCCATAGAACCTGCTTTCATCACCGGTGATGACCTTTGAAAAACGGTCCAGATCAACTTCCAACTGTTCTTTCAGTTTATGACACACATTCAGTTGTGATGCTTTTGATCTTCTGTGAGCAAGCGAGGAACAAATTTTGATGCAACTCTTTCCATTCGCAATTCCTCACTCAAAATTCATTGGCAGGATTTTCTGGACACACCAGTCATATCAACAAGTTCATCAATTGTTTGGTGACGGTCCTCTGAGACCAGTTCCTGAATTTTCATGATGTTTTCATTCATTCAGGAGGTCAATGGTCACCCTGAATGAGGTTGGTCTTCAGGTGACAGGTGACTATTCCTAAAGCACGAAAACCACTGATAAACTTGTGCTTTGCTCATGGCAGCATCCTTAAAAGCTGTTTGAAGCATGACAATTGTTTCAACCACCATTTTCCCCAGCAGAAAACAGAATTTCATGGAAGCACACTGTTCCTTAGTTTCACCCATCACAAAAATTGACAAACACAGGAGAAGCACTGCAAAACAAAGATGTACCAAATGGCGATACAGCTCCACACAATGCCACCGGTTGGTAGACTGATATCAGGAGGTTGCATCAAGTGGGTTCTGGTGGCTGAAGTTGAACTATAACAGGTTTGTCCCACACAGAACGTTTCCAGTTACTTTTGGTTGGCTACCTTCTCGAATATATAAAAACTAATACATCTGTTTGTTGTCTACACCACCTGTCTTTGTCTTTTTGTGAATTCTCCCCCTATACACACACGCCCGCGTATACACTAACTCCTACAACACATAATCATAGTTACATTTTTCAGAAATTCATGTAGAATATATCAAAATTCTTCAATCATGTACACACACACAAATCAGAAATAATATAAAAACAATTTATTAATATATTTAGCAAAATTAATATAATAAGAGAACAAGATCAGAATTAAACCTGTAGCCCTGAGCTTGTTGTTAACACCCATCAGTTTTTATTTGTAGATTACCTGCCAATGGTTGGCATTCTTCACAATACAGTTTATTACTGCTTTTGCATATTAGCAATAATATCTGCAGCTAGCTAGCCACAATATTGTTCCCTTCTAACCTAGTCTATAGAAACTAGCATTTTATTGAGTTACTTAAAAATCAGAACAAAGGTTCCACCTGAACTCCAGTTGATCTCCACAGCGAATGTAACAAACAAACCATAGTAGTGGTGCTGTAAATGCTTCTGAAAGATTTCAGAGGTGTAGAAAGACAGAAATGTATAACCCATAAATATGGCATATGAGAAAAAGAAAGAAACGAAAAAAAAAAAACATCAAAATTAATGTCCAACTGCAGAAAGAACAGTGTGTCGTGTCATAGTATCATCATTTCTCATGCACCAGACTAATTACGTTCAGTAAAACTATATTCAGTTGCATGAATGAGTGAATACCTTTTATCTGCAACAATGAATTCTCTTTCTATGTGATGCAGCACACCATGTGTTTAATGTAATCAGGGAAAAAGGGTGCATGGAATATAACACAAGAATCCAACTAACTGTATTACTAATGACAAAAGCCATAATAAAAACCAATAAATAGCAGCTCTTTAAAAGACAATATATTTAATTTTGTGCACATTTTACATCAATGTGGTAACTAGTGACCAGTTTTCCTTCCCTTCTGCAGTGAATAAACTGATAGGTTTTAGTGTAAGAAAAAAAAAAAAAACAAAGAAAAATGATGAAAAGAAAAAAAAAGAATGAAAAAAGCCATGAATAATCATCCTTTTGACAGCTGTTTTTCATAAAGGCATGGGTTGAATAGTTCTACAGTTCAGCATTTCTCATGAGACTTACTGCTACAACATCATATTTGTAAAGACCATAATTCTTAGATCTAATCTTGTTCACTCAGTCCTAGATGTTATTTTTTTTTTCAACAACGGACACCATCCACCTAAATTTTCATTTATCATATTTTATACAACATGCATCATGTATCCACATCAATACAGTAGATGGTCCTGCATGCAACTGCCAAAGTCTACAGTGATCAATTGCTTCATAAAATTAATTGCAGGCAGACTCAATGTGATTACCTGACATACTACAAATAACAGCTTACTATCTCACACATCATACCGTACCATCTTATGAAATAACTTGCAAGCAGCCTCAATGCGATTAGTTGACATACAAGAGATAGGAGTTCAATATCTCACACATCACACCTTACCATCTTACATAAAATGTACATTAGATAATATAGTCTTAGACATTTCCAAAAAGTAGGATAGTCATAGCTAGAATGCTTTTGATGATAAGTGCACCAAATCCTGATGGACCAGAATGTTAAGAACATCAACAAGTCGCAATCATGATAACAGTATTTATAGGGTTGAATGAAAACAGTTCATGGGGTTGGGGCGTACTCAAAAGAAATATTGTAGGGTTTTATATGCTATACAGGGAATTGAAAAACTCTAAGCAGCAGAGATAAAACAAACAATTCATCACCATCATGGCCTATATGAATTCCTGGCAGGACACAGGCTCTCCACAGCAATCTTTCAATGTGTGTTTTTTGTTGTTGTTGTTTCTTTTTTTAAGGGGGGGGGCAGGTTCATCTATATCATATTTAATACCAACTTCTGCTGATATCTATCAGGTATTTCTTTGGCATCCTGCTTTATTTATTTTTTTTTATCTTAATTCTAATGCAATGCTTTACCAAACTTCAATGTGTATCTTACAGAAGATACACCCATCACTACTTATGTCTAGTTGAATTTGTTGGATGGTGGGTTCTTGCTTGACATTAGCCTGTGGATTTTATTGCTTACACTTTCTGAATATCTAATGTTTAAGAACTTCTAAATAAGATATATAAATTTTTTTTTTTTTTTTTAACCAAACAAGGCAGATAAATCCAAAATCTGCCAACTGAAATCTTCAGCCAATATACATATAGACAAGCAATCCTTTCTATTCTACAGTGTCTATATCACTGCAATTACACATGTATACTCTAATACAACAGTAATAAGTTTAATCACTTTATAACAACTACTTCTACTGAACCAGTCAAGTCACACAGTCTTCATTTTGCAGTTGTTTATGTTATCTGTTAACGTGTGTGTAATATACCTTATTTATAGTGTCCATCAATCTACAAATTATGTGCACTCCCTGCTTGCACAGACTGGACAGTGTTTAGTTTCTACCTATTTTGAATAATTTTGGATTATAAATCTAAATAGAATAATTGCATATTGATTAAAGATATCAGGCTTTTAAGGTTAATTTTATTCCTAATAACAAAGGAAGAATGACAGCTGAATAAGTACAAAATAAGACATAGTAAGAATTCATATGGAGTATGCTAGAATTTTAAATAGTTTGCATCTTTTTCATAAAATAATATTTCAAGAAACACATTAACCAAGTGAATTAATTGCTAGTATAACATTTTACATTGCAAAGTTCTAAAGCACCTGTATATTCCACTGCAAGCATTGTGCTTATTACAATTCCCAAGACATGGACTTAACGCATATTGCATTTGTCAACTATTTGTCTAAAGAAAAATCAGAAAATACAAGCATTTGATCCAAAAGACACTTTACAATAAACCAAATATAATTTAGCTTTCTCACTCTGCGACAAGCAAAAGACTTATATTTTTAGTTTTTCTTTAGTTAAAAATGTACAACAAATAGCAGGATATTTATATATGGTTGCATCAAGCAATATTGGAAAGTAATTTAAAAGGTTAAAAATAATGCCAAGATGAAATTCATTGAGATTAAGACAATCAATGCAACAGAAGTAGTGAATATTGAAAAAGGAAATTTGAGAGAGAATTGAGTAATTTGAAATGGTCAATGATTCAAGAGTCAGACACTACAATAAAAATGTTGCCCACCAGTAAACATATGAGGATTGAAACTTATCAAGAATTATTTATTATATTATCAACTGGGATGGTATCTCTGGACGCTGGCAATTTATTGAGTAAATGCCAGATTGGTTGTTTGTTGTTAAAAAAGAAGACAAAACAAAATGCCGCCATGGAAAACATAAGACAAAGTAATGGAACTAGTACAAAGAAGCATTAGGGGGGATGGGGAGATCTGTATACAGACATGCAGGCACAAACTACTGGCAAGAAGGTGAAATAAAAATTCTTGAAGTAACACTATGTATTCAAAGCAAGATTAGAAAAATTACTAAAATAAGATAAATTTCAGAGCTATAAAAAATTTTTTCTTTAGAATGAGTGACTTAGGAAAAATTTGTAGAGATTTATAAGTTGGCTCTATTGACAGGTTGAAACCATTAAAAATAAATAATGACAGTACAATGAAAGAAAGGAAAACAAACTTTACAGAAAAGTTAACATATGCATGTGTGCACACACATGCATACAGACATGCATGCACAATAAAAACTATACACATAAAAAAACAGAGAGACAAAATTTAAAGTGTTTAATACCAGCAAACGTCATCTATATCTGATTCGAGTTTCAAATAGCTGACACAGTTCTAAGAACAAATTTAGAGAATTTCATTGAAAATAGTAATAGAAAAGAAGTTAATCCAACACAACAGGTAATTCTTGACAGCAATTACTAGAGGCAGCAGGCATTAGGAACATTCATTACAAGCACTCTACAATGCAAATTGCTAAAAAAAATAAATAACAATACATACATCTACATATATAAGCAATAGATGCAAACAATATCTCTCTATCTCTCTCTCTCTCTCTCTCTCTCTCCCTTTCTTTCTTTATCTATATGTGTGTGTATATAATCTGGTGAAGTAAGGGAATGGAGCAAAAAAAAGAAAATCAAAGATTTGAGATAAAAGTAATTAAAAAATAAATAGAAATATAAAAACAAATAGGAGACAAAAATTGAACAAAATGTCATTTCCCCACCATTATAAAAACTTCAAAAGTTAATTGCAAAATAAAAATATTATTATTATTATTATCATCATCATCATCATCATCATTTATTTAGTAGTAACAAAAATAGTAGCAAAATCGTTATTATCAAGTCAAAAATTTTATTATAATTTATATTTATTTTTCATTGTAACATCAGATAATTTTCTTCTTTCATTCTTGCTATTTAAATATAATTAAAAAAAAAATACATGGAAAAAATGCTTCAAATAATTTGTTATAGTGTACTATCATTCTACTTTTTAAAAAATGGCTTAAAGCAAATAAGAAAGGTTTTGAAGATGTACAGAAATTACATGCATGCATGGACAAATGGATGGATAGACAGATAAATTAATGTGCGTATATGCTTCTTTCCACTCTACAATAACCCAACACAATCAAAGAATATCTTAGTCTTGCAAGCTGCATGGAAACCTCACTAGTGCTGGTGCCATGAAAAAAGCACACAGTACAATCTGTGAAGTGTCTGACATTAGGAAGAACACTGAGCTGTAGAAACCATACCAAAGCAGACACTGGAGTATAATGGAGTTCTCAGACATTGGATTTTGTTAAACTGTCCAGCCCATGCTAGTATGGAAGAAGAATTTTAAATAACGATGTTGTTCATTATGATCATGATATAATGTGTATGTGTGTGAAAAACTGTAAAACATTAACTGAGAAAGCACACAATATGTGTACAAACAATATATTTTTTCACAAAGTAAAAGTTCACAGTCACATAGAAGTTTCCTCAGACTGTGAGTTCTACAGTTGTAGATGCTGAAAGTTAATGCTTTGAGAATATATATTGATTATTGTGTAGATGGGGATTTATGTATAAAGCTAGAGATAGTTAGTGGCAACTATTGTTAAATTGTAAATGATAAAGTTAAGAAACATATACATATTATTTGGGAAATAGGAATCAGTTTGTGAGTAAAGCACAGAGCTAGTAATATTGAGAAAAGGATAAAGCAGCAGGCTGGCAGTATCATTAACACACTGGGTAAGATGCTTAGCGGAACTTTGTCCATCTTTATGTTTTGAGTTCAAATTCCACCAAAGTTGACTTTGCCTTTCATCCTTTCAGTGTGCATGAAATAAGTAATAGTTGAGCACTAGGGTCAATATAATTGAATTAACAACACTCCCAAAACTGCTGACCTTGTGCCAAAATTTGAAACCAATATTTAGAAGAGGATGCTCGTCAATACCATTATTTGACTGGTATGTTATTTTATTGACACTGAAAAGATGAAATGGGAAGAAAATGTGTATGTAAGAAAAAAAGAAAAAATGTGTCTGCCAAGGAGAAGGGATGAAAAGTTTTATTAATGATCAAAATAGCATAACTATGCTTAATAATGCTTAGATATTTAGATTTCTTAGATACCAAATGTCCAACAGAAAGCATACACTGGCTACTTTCACCAACGCTATAAAAAGACTAATTTTCAAGTTTCCCAAACAAATTTCCTTTCCCGCTAGTAAGATTAAAGCTCCTAATTTGATTGTAATATATTTGTAGGTAACTCTAGTGTATTGATACCATGGCTCTCCAGTCTACAGTAAACGTGTAGTTCAATTCCTACAAGCAACTTTTCCAATTTGTTTTCTGTTTGGGTTGGGTGGGTTTTGATCAGTGCAAGATCAAAAGACCATGGGTTCAAATTCATGGACCAAGTGGTGTGTTGTGTCTCTCAACAAGATACTTTATTATTCTGTTTTGAAAAATTTGGAATACCTGACTAAATAACTAACCTTAGTGCCATACTATTTTATGCTTAATCTTTAATGCACACAGTCCATTTCTTTCAAAAAAACTGTTCTTTAATTGACATATTTTTGTGATGATATTGATACTTTTAATAACTGCATTAAGCTAATATTATAATTTCATGTTTAAACTTAAATCATTTTAAAGGGTAAAAAATTCTCATTTTAGTCATATATAGTTTCAATCGTATCTGATTAAATAAATGGAAATAATTCACATCTAATCATCACAAAACACGTGTTTTTAAGCTAATGATGTCACTGTCTGTATGCTTATATAGGTACAC
>JAOPJW010000002.1:85318108-85328433 GCA_027122535.1 Octopus maya | reverse complement strand
CATACCAGTGTTCTGTTACTTCATGTTGGTATTTACAGCATAAGAGCCAATGAAGATACACACACACTTTTTCGCGGCATGTTGCAGCAAGTCTTCATCACTAGTTATCAAATACTCGGCAAGCGTTCTCCTTTCACTCCTTATATAATGGTCTATACTAATTAGTCCTCTGCCAACATTCTTTCTTTTCATATACAGTCTGTTTTGATACGCCTAGCTGACCTTGACTTTCATTTCTCTGTGTAGAATGTCATCCAGCTCCAAAATCCCTAAATAACTATACCTACTACCGTCAGGTTCACTTATGGTATCTCCTGATGGTAACCGCAATCTTCTTCAGGCTGCTTTCTTCCCTCTTTTCATATTAAGTACTGAGCATTTGATAATCCCAAGTTCCATACCGATGTCCCTACCACACTTCTGGACTGTTTTGGTTAAGGAATCTCTGTTTTTCAGATTTCCCAAACAATTTAAAGTCATCCATAAGCAGAAGATGATTCAATGAGTGCCAAAATAAGTATCAGCTGAGCACTGGGGTTGATGTTAACGAATAGTCCTCTTCTCACAAATTGCTTGTCTTGTATCAATATTTAACGGGTATATGCAATGCTAACTTAGTTATTTTGCGGGATATACGGGATGTTACATTACTCACCTTGGTGGAGTAACACCCATTATATTTAGTATTGTGTCTAAAAAACACTTTTCTATATGAGTTGTAGAGACGTCTTTATCTGACAAGGACAGGAACATTGTTTACACTATTTACATTATTTACATTCGATGGAAGTTGGTTTTAATTTCTGATTACGTGTTTGTTCGAATGCATTCTAGTGATATGTGAAAAATATTGAAAAGTTTTACATCCGAAACAGTGCAAGCTTTCTATGAAATGTTGGTCTGCCAGCATTTGATTAGACAATTTCTATCCTCGTTCACTCTCAAAGGATTCTTACTTAAGATGACTTCACTTATATTATGTGGATGTAACTTCTCGTTACACTAATTTTACTAGCACCACATATTCTTTCCTTTCTTTATTGTTAATAAAAAATGTTGACGCTCGTTATCTGTTCATTTTCATCTAAATTATGAATAAGATGTTTTAGAGTAATTGTCTCTAACCGGTTCAGGAGATCGAGTCTATACTTCAATCTGGCCGCAAAGCCGAACGAGTCTGACCCCATCCACCTAAGAGTAAAGTAGCTATACAGACGAGCAAATTATCCATAATAGTGAAAAATGAAAGAATCACTCTTCACTTCGATAGCATTGTTGCTTAGAACTGTTTGTTAATGTTGCCATGTGTTAATCATTCTCAACAAGATGCAGTCGACCCTTTGAATGTTAAGTATTTTAGTTATCAATGCAGGCTCCCCACCAATAACTCCAGTCGTAGGTTACAAACAATATTTAGTTATAATCGTCAGAGCAGAAGATTCAATCCTTGAGACGTCCGCTTCTTTCTTTCCTCCAGGGCTTATAAAATTAGTACCAGTAATTAGTCAATTTAATTAGCTATATATTCCACTCATGCAAAACCAGTCTTATGTATAATCAAACTTTAAAAGTCAATTAACTAATTATGAGAGTGTAAAAACTAGTCGAACGAGTAGATCACTCGACTAAATACGTTGTTTCTCTGTTTACTTCCGCCACTTCCAGCGCCGACCAATAATATTTTTACCTTTCATTCTTCCGAGGTCGATCAAATAAGTACTAGTATTATCGTGACATTGATCCAATCGATTAGACAATAGTTGTTAGTGAAAAAGAAATCAATAATGTGATTATGAAAACCAAACTAAAGACATATCTTTAAGGAAGTAATATAAAATAAAATATTTTTATTAATTTGTTCAGCTGGTTGGAGAAGTTAATAAACTTTTAACCTCTAAGGCAAATCTTTCCGCTAAATTATGATAAACACCGGGACTGCTTCTTAATTTACAATATCATCATACATATCTAGTTGAACTCTTTCACGCTATGAATGACATTTAAGTAGTCTAAGAAGCTGAACAACTTCTCACCAAATCAACTTCTAAAGTACACTAAAAGACCTTTCCATAGCCTCAAGCATAATTAAAACGATAGTCCATTTTGTATTGAGAAGAACAAAAGCGATTAAAATGACTGATAATTTCTGCTGGAGAAGTCAGATGTCAAGAGATTCTTCAGAGAATAATCAACGAATTTACTAAAGAATATAAGATAATGATTTAAACTAAATTCTATAGCTAATTATTTGGAACGAGAGTATGGAACTGTAACAACTATTATGTTCGACTTGATAGCTAGAAGAAATAAAAACAAATAATAAACAAAATATTCTCCATTGACATAGTATATATTTATACTGTCTCTGCTTTATTTTTTACTTGTAAGCACCATATGCTTTTTTTGTAAATGGTGTCAGCTTTCGATTACAGCTGTTTCGTTTCGTTTACACTATACATGTTCATGAGAAGGCATGGACGCCAGAAAATCTCATAATTCCTTTTTACAGTGGCAGGCATAGCTGTGTACTTAAGAAATTCGCTTTGCAAATCATGTGGTTACATGTTCGATTCCCACTGCGTTGCACTTTAGAGAAGTGTTGTTAACTAGTCTTTGTGTGTAGATTATGGTTGAAGAATAAAAGGGAAAAGGTAATGAAACTCATCGTATATACACAGTTACACATACGCAGACGCACTCACACAAACATATGTATATAGTACTGCCAATCCGTGGAATTGCGGATACTTACCGTATATTCACCAGTTCACTCACTAGGCTTGTGGTGACTCGAGTCTATGATAAACGTTACTCATCTATGATAAGTTCATGATAGAAAATACGTGCCACACAGTGAGATCAAACCTGACACCCCAGGATTCAGAAACGAACTTCCACACATCCATACATGCATGCATATTTCGAACAAAGTGGTATAATCCTGACCGAATGAGACAAGAAACGGCTTCAATTTTTGATGGAAATTAATGTATTTCCTTTATATTATTAACATGACTTCTATATCTTTAAGGTGGTGGGCTTGCAGCGGTGCTATTATGCTGGGAAAAATACTTAGCAGCATTTTGTCCATATTTCCGTTCTGAGTTCAAATTCCACCGAGATCGACTTCGCCTTTTATCTTTTCGGAGTCGGTAAAATATATACAACTTGAACCCTGGGCTTCAATTGCTGGCCTTGTGCCAAAAATTGAAACCAATATGTCTTCTTTATCTCTAAGGTGGTGTGCTGACAGAATCGTTATCGCGCGGGGCAACATTTTAAGGGGCATTATGTCCGTCTTTAAGTTCCGAGTTCAAATTCCCTGAGTTCAACTTTGTCTTTCATCCTCTCGAGATTGATAAAATAAGTACCTGTTGAACAATTGAAGTTGATGTAATCGACTTGCCCCCTCCCTCAAAATTGCTGCCTTCGTGCCAAAATGTGAAACCAGTACGACTTCTGTATCTTTTATTCAGGAGGAGAAGGTAGTCATCATAGATTTTTCAGGGTCTCGAAATACCGCTGGCTGGAAATTATTCTTAAACCAGAGACGTGGCCCGAATGCTTGTATCAGATTGGATTCCACCAAACATAGCTAAGGTGACAGTTGGTGGTGTTAATACGGTTGACGGATTAAGTCTATCACGCAAGTAGGCCATGGTGCGATTTGAAATCGCACACACAAGAAAACAGGACAGATATATAGGAAAAAGTAACAGGACAAATATAATACATTCGGTCTAGATTTCTTGCAGATCCATCAATTCGCTCTCACAGATTGAAACAATTTTGCTGACTCCTAAAGGAAGAAAGTTAAAGTTGACTTCAGTGTCATTTGAACTCTGAATACATAGAGTCAGACTAAATAATGCGAAGCAATCTATCCAAAGCTCTGATGACTCAATCCATGCTTCACCCGAGAAAGTCTTCGAGGTGCTGCTAAGGACATCAGCACTCACTCTTCTCTTAAACCAAATTATAAGAAAAAAAGAAGCGTCACATAATCTAATTTCCATCTAACATAAATCCCATCACTCAAGGCTATGTAAATTTTGAATATGAGTTTGCTTTTTACAAAGTAATGAAGTATAAATATTCATCAATTAATATATAGCACAGTAAGTGTTCTGTCATGTCCCTAGGTAAATTACTTGACGCCATATGCTTAATTAAAAAGTGCTTAATGTAGTCGCTAACTTTCGTAGTAACAGTGACTGTGGCAAATTGTCGAATTTTTTTCATTATCTAGTTTCATTTTATTGTCATTTTCTCGGAGTGGAGATGGATTAATAGAATAGTTTGTGCGTCCAAAGATCATATATCGCCGAAGTCAATTTTGATCTTTATAACAACGGGACTAATAAAATAAAGTACCGACCATGAATTGGGAGCAACCCGATCGCCTGCACCTTCCTAACTAAAACATGTGTACCTATGTTTGAAATTATTATTTTGTCAAAAGATGAAGAATGTCTTTCTTGGACATTGTGGACCCTCATAAAATGGTGGGATTGATGATACTGAAATTCGTTTGAACGTCTGGAGGTTGACACATGTATGAAAATTATATACCGAGAAGAAATTCTGATGGGCATTAGCAAAGAATGGTTAGGTAAAGTATTTAGAGCAGCGTTTGAAAAAAGAGACATAGTTTCATGAAAGAAGGTAAGGCGGGGACATCGAGTAGATTGATCAAGTTAAAAGTGGTACGCAGGCAGATGAACAAAAGCGCCAGTCCTAAGAGTAGAAGAAACAGAGTCCTGCACGGGGGTCAGAGTGTGTGAGTTTTTCTCAATCAACCGGATATATATTGTGGAATGAGTCCGAGATTCTTTTACCATCTATTCATGTTTGTCGAAACGGCTTAGATCAACTCGTGTCTGTAACAGAAAATAGGCGTTCAAAGTACTACGCAGTGAGATCGAACCTGGAACCATAGATTGCGAAGTGAAATCCTTAACTCCACACCTGTGCAGCAGCTGCAGCAGCAGCATCAACAACAGCAGCATCAACAGCAGCAGCATCAACAGCAGCATCAACAGCAGCAGCAGCAGCACCACCGCCACCACCACCACCACTGTTTTGATGAAACTACTACAAGTATAGGGTGCTAACTATTTTACTTAATTTAGTAGTTACAATGGAAAATAAAAGGAACGGCTACTATGTAGCCGTTCCTTCTGCCTTAGCAGAAATGGTATGCAGTGATATAACCAGTTCGGAACTCTTTGGAACCAGATAGTTTCGGATTAGGATTGAATCTTACTGCGCTGCAGCTTGGGCAACTGACTTCTACCATAGCTCCGGACCGGCCAATGCCTCTTTTACTTGTTTCAGTTATCGTTTTGAAGAGTTTATCATTGAAGGAATTGATCGATTCAAGTACTTAGTTTTAGGTGCAGCACTGATTATGTCGCTCCCTTTTTGCCGAACTGCTAGATCTCTAGAACCAAACAAATCAACGCTAGTCATGAAGCAATAAGATATAAACACACACACGCATTTACACACACACAAAAGAACACAAACATATATAAAACAGGCCTCCTCACTATTTCTATCATCTAAATTTACTTACAGAACATGATTTTCCTTTCCAGGACTTTAATCGAAGACACCCGGGGTGCCGCGCAGTGTGGCTACGAAGCGAAATTCTTAACTGCAGAGCCCTGTCTACGCCAATAAAGCAGGCGTAATGGAGTTAACGTAGTAAGGCAAGCAATCAAGAAGTTAATTTGTGTGGAACACGTAGTTTTTGAACCAGCAGCAATTTTCGAGAACAGTATTAATGGACGCTAACGAAAGGATCTCTAGGGAAAACAAATATCAGTCTTGCAATCATAAGCAGCTGCTTACAACTTGACAAACATATCGCATCATACTGCCTTGTTGGAAAACTGTGAACACAAAAGGTGGTGACTGCTAAAAGAACCAGATGAATGGCACTCCATCGGTTACGACGACAAGGGTTCCAGTTGATCCGACCAACATAACAGCATGCAAGTAAAATTAACGTGCATGTGGCTGAGCACTCCATAGACACGTGTAGCCTCAATGTAATTCTCAAGTAGATCCAGTGTGACACAGGGCGTGACAAGCCTGGCCCTTTGAAATACAGATACTACTCATTTTTGCCAGCTGAGTGGACTGGAGCAAGTTGAAATAAAGTATCTCGCTCAAGATCACAACGCATCGCCGGGAATTGAACTTACGACCTTACGATCGTGAGCCGAATGCCCTAACCACTAAGCCACGCACCTTCGCGCAAAGAAGAAGAACAACAACTGCAACAACTACACAAACACCAACAGCAACAACAATAACAACCAAAAGAGACCGATGGAATAAATACCAGACTTTAAAATAAATGGTGTCGATTTAATAGACTAAACTTTTCATAATGGTGATGCTTCAGCCTGGCTGCAGTCCAATGACTGAAACAAGTATAAGAATAAAATAGGTAACTTGTTTGTTTGTATAGTTCTATATTTAAGAGATGAGGAATTATGTACATTATTTACATTTGACGGATATTTGTCCTCATCTTGTTTGCTGTTAGCACAACGTTTCGGCTGATATACCCTCCAGCCTTCTTCAGGTGACTTGGGGAAATTTTGAACCTGGGTTTTCATTCTTAATGTATTTTTTGATGTTATTATTATTATTATTATTATTGTTCAGGTCACTGCTTGGAATCGAACTCGGAATCATGGGGTTAATAGCCCGCGCTCTTAACTACTACGCCACATGTCCGTGGGCAAACAAGATGAGGACAAATATCCGTCGAATTTAAATAATGTAAATAATGTAGTTTGTTTATATTTCTGTAACCGATCTGTTGGGTGAAAAATAAAAATCAGACTTAAGATTAAATATTGGGATCGATTTGACAGATCTATCCCATTAAGATGTCCCAGCATGACCACGATCCAATTACTGAGACAATTAAAAGAGGTAAAGAATTAACTGCCAACTAGCCAACAAAGATGCTAATAAGCGGTCATACAACTTCCTAAAAGTTGTAATTAAAAAATTCTGAAATCACATACCTCCGTTTTAAAACGCGGAAGTCTACCTTTTGATAATGAAATCCCAGATACATTATAAACTTTTTAAAAAGTTACAAGACGGACATAACTGAAACACCATTGACAAATAGACTTAATCGATCAGATGTGACTGAAGCTTAAACAACAACAATAACAGCAGCGACCTATGCTTAAACAACTACAACATCACCAGTAACAGCAGCAGCGCAGTCGTATTGTCAACAAATCTTCCTCCTTTGAGCTATTCCTCCATCTACAGGAAGTGTGAACCAGTTACGAAGGACGTCTATCACTAGGTCACATCTTTAAGTTGTTTAAACTTCCAGTAATATGGCGCAAGGGACCGATTTCGGCTTGGTTTGTAGGGAGTAAAATAAATAAGTAAAGATTCATTCAGATGAGGCGCAGTTATTATTGTTATCATTAGAGCATCGGAAAGAAATTCTTTGCACAATTTATTCCAGTTCTTTATGTTCTGAGTTCAAAATCTCGCCGAGGTCGACTTTACTTTCATTCTTTAGATCGATAACATAAAGTACCAGTCTAGTACTAGGTTTGATATAGTCGACTATCCACTTTCTTCAAAATTGCTGGACTTATTCTTAAATTAGGAGAAGAATTATTATGTCAGAAGCGTTACATCAGGAAAAAAAAAAAAACAGAAAAAAACCTTGCAGCATTTGATTCAGCTCTACGATCTGAGCTCAAATCATGCCAAGACCAACTTTGCTTTTCATAAATAAAATTCATTAATGAAATAATGAACCTGTTAAACATTAGATTCGACAAAATCAAAACTGGACCCTTCTCCCCCAAAATGCTTGTCTTGGGCGTATGATTGAAGCAGTTATTATTATTTAGCTTCAAGATCTTGAACACTTCTTTGATCCATAGCGTTTGAGTATTAACCATGAAACTGATAGACTTAATCCGTCGCCTAGTCTAACACCTCCACGGAAGACTTCAGTGGAATTCACTTAGTTGCAAGCATCCTGAACTGATCCCGTGATCCAAGAGAACTTTTCTCTACCTTCAACAGTCTTGGAGGCCATAAAAGACTTCCCTCCTTTGATAATGTCATTAGAAATAATTAATTTCAGATTGTATATAATATCTGTATCTTTGATGACATTACCCAATCTGTTAATATTGTTTCGATACGGTTGTGTACAATTTTAGAGAGATTTAACTGCTCCTTCTAACATGTAATTTGAAAGCATAGGCTGTATCCTTGGGTGTAAGACGTGTTTAATGATATTCAAATATATTCCGGAAAGGAGTTACCTTAAAAACGACGGAGAGATAGTTGCTGCATTAATCACTCCAAATAAAAATTAAAAAAAAAACATTAGCGCACACAAGTGCTTATGTTTCTTTAAAACCGAACAAAAGATTCAACTGCCTCTCAGCATTCACTGAGAGTAATACTAGCAATACGAACGAAGAAATAAGCCGCTGTAAATCTTCGAATACAACAAACACAAGCCGTTTTTCTCTTTTTCTTTCTTACTAAACTTCTCTGATGTAAGCTTATGCTTTCTTCTAATTTCGTCAATTTACACAGATCAATAAATAAATAGGAAAATAAATTAATAATTAAATAAATGCATTAATCAATAACTAATACAAATTCTATAAATCGTTACTTATTTGTTTATTTTAAAATTTAAAATATTCCTTTAATTAACTAATTAACTGTTTCCTTGTGAACATGTCTTCTACATGTCATAATACTTGTTAATTACATGAAGTCCATGCTTGTTATGAAGTAAGGAATCTTACAACTGTAAACATACACATCCGCATACACGCACTAGCATACATTAACGCACATATACACACGACACACATTCTCTCTTGTTAGCTGCAGACTTTAATTTCTTTAATATAGAAGCTTTTGAGTAATTACATCATAGTACACGTTGCTTATGGATTAATTAATATTCCATAATTCATAGGATAATTAGGGAACCGGCGTTCTCTACGATCTGTGCTGTTAGGGAAATCATCAATCGCCCGAAGGGACAACGTGTCTTATCCTGTCACATTCACCTAACGCTTAGCAGCTAACTTAATTGCGGTTAGGAGTTGCGGTTGAGTGCACCTCTCTGTTGTAAGCAGTCACAGCTGGGTAGAGCTGGGCATGTATGCATGAAGGCGAGTAGCTTAGTGGTTGGGGTATTGGCCTCGCGATCGTAAGGTCGTGATTTTGATTGCCGGCGTGCGTTGTTTCCTTGAGTAAGCCACTTAATTTTACGTTTCTTTAGTCCACTCAGCTGGCAAAAATGATTTGTACCTGTATTTGAAAGGGCTAATCTTGTCACATTCCTTTTCACGCTGAATCTCCTTGAGAACTACGTAAAGGGTGCGCGTGTCTGTGGAGTGCTCAGGCACTTGCACATTAATTTCACGAGCAGGCTATTCCATTGATCGAATCAACTGGGATCCTTGTCGGTGTAACCGACGGAATACCAGTTTGTATACTTTCTATGTGTGTAGTGTTGAATCGAAGTATTTGTATGCTCTTGGCTTTAGTTAAGATTAGTGAGTCGTTGAAGAGCCGGACAAACTGCCTCGCGATGTTCGTTCCGGTTCTCTAGACTATGAGTACAAAATCAAACAGTGCAAACTTTATCTTTTACTTTTTAGGGGCCGATAAATTAGATACAAGTGCAGTACTCTGTTCTTTCTTTCTTTTTTCTCATTTCCATGAATAAATCATTTGTGGTCAGATCAGAAGGACGAGATTCATCAGGTCTAAGAAGGCACAGGACACGCCGTATTTCCCGATGGTACTATGATTGCGTCATGAGCTGATGACCTCACAATCATTACCATTATTAACTTATTCTAATAATTTCTAGCATGAGTGCAAGGCAACGACCTAGCAGAAATGTTAGCACGACGGGCTAAATAATTAGCGGCATTTCGTCTGTTTTTAGATTCTGAGTTCAAATTCCGCCGAGGTCGACTTTACCTTTAATCCTTTCAGCGTCGATAAATTAAGTACCAGTTACGTACTGGGGTCGATCTAATCAACTGGTCCTCTCCCTCAAAATTTCGGGCTTTGTGCTTAGAGTAGAAAAAAATTTCCATCGTGACTGCAAATCTAGTTATCGTGAGTGCAACAGCCTAACCACGAGGCCACACGCCTTCATATTCTTTATTCTTTTACTCGTTTCAGTCATTTGACAGCAGCCATGCTGGAGCACCGCCTTTAGTCGAGCAAATCGACCCCAGGTCTTATTCTTTGTAAGCCTAGTACTTATTTTATCG
>JAOPJW010000002.1:84114159-84126330 GCA_027122535.1 Octopus maya | reverse complement strand
GGTACGTTGACAGAATACCACATGGATATAGGCATAATTTAAATTACAAACAATGAATTAAATAGAGAGATACGATTGACAAGCCAATAAATTATTTATATTATAATATAACATAATATACTTTGAATGTAATATAACATAAACAATTATTTAAAAAAAAAGGCAACAATTTGTCTCGACTTATATACATTTCTTTTATATATGAACAATTCAATTCCTCTATATAAGCCTCATCAGAGCCAATGGTTTGAACATTGACGAAATTCCTTTCACGCGCTTTTTCGTCTATCTTCAAACAATTGGCTCTGATGAGGGTTATATGGGGGAATTCAATAATTGTTTATGTTATTTTATATTATATTATATTCATAGTATATTATGTTATAATACGAATAAATTATCGGATTGTCAATTGTATATCTCTATTCAATTTATTGTTTAGACACACACATACACACACATATATATTTATATATACGTATATAAAATAACATAAACAATTATTAAAAAACGAAAGAATGCCAACAATTTGTTTCGACTTATATACATATTCCTTTTATTTAAGCTTTGATCAGTTAATACATATGTCCTGTCCCGTGTGTCTAGTATTGCTGCAATGTTTAATTTTTGTTTTTACTTTTTGTAGTGTTATATAGTAGTTATGTCATTTACATGCATATGTATGCGTGTATGACAGTGCGTACGTGCACGTGCTTCCTTGTGCCTATCTTCGTACGTGTATGAGATAGATATATTCGTATGCATATTTATGCACAACACTATGCGAATCGTACACTTCTATTACGTATACGCATAATTTTCTGGTTGAGCCCATTCAGCATATTCTGATAACAAACATTAAGAAAAACGAAAGTGCCTTTCTACATGGAAGCTATTCCTAAAACATCACAGATATCTACCTCAAGTGTCTACTTCTGGAAACAGAAATTTTCATTAAAATAAGATGGAGTGTATACCTGGATAGAAATATCCTGCAAAATTCGTAAGAATGAATACGCATAAAATCTATTGGGTTTTGCTGAACATGGCACTTTACATTTCGAACATGAGTTACCGTTGGTGATAAAAACATGAAATAAGGCTGACATTAGAAAAATATAGACACACTAAGAGTGTCAGATTTTTGAAAGTGGAAATATCTAAATGTATTTACGAATCACACAAATGCAACAGTAGTTATCGTTGTATTATTTTATGTATAACTATATCCGTTCTGGCGAGAAAATAATGTATACAATTGTAAATGACATAACTACTATATAAATACTACAAAAAGTAAAAACAAAACAATAAACATTGCAGCAATACTAGACGCACAATATAGAAAATATGTGCTAATTGATCAAGTATCCTACTTCTGGATTAAAATACTAGGTATAAAACTTTATCAGTCTTGCTTCCTCTTGCCGCCATGAGAAAGCAGGTATTTCATTCTATCATTCAGGAAATTTCTTTCAGTTTCTCTTACCTCTTTAACACTAAGCTAACACTTTTATCAATTTGTTCCCGTAGAATAATATGCATGTCCCCTTGACTTTTCGATATTCCACACCAGTATACTTCTGTTACTCTGCCCGTTATTATAGCAGCTACGACGAGCATCGAATCATGGAAAATTGTGAAACCCATGTATATCGGTGGATTACAGCCCAGGAAACCAATTCTATTTTTAACCAAAACTACGCATCTACAGAATGAAATATAACACAAATTTCGTTGCCAAGAGTACGGGAGAGAAGTACTTTTGTCGGCGTGTAATATTTTACACCTATAATTTAGGAACATCTCTGTCCCTGCGGAACAGTTTTAACTTAAGACCCATCGAGCGATTCCAAAAGGATCTATACAGTCTCCTTCACGAATCTTGGCTTTCCATTACAGTTGACCGCCGTCTACATATAGTAGATAGCAAGTGTTTAATTATTAATCGATTAATAGATTATACTTAATTTCTCTGTACAAAAAGAGAGAAGAAATAATGCGAGTTATTTACAGTTATATGAGGTGCGTTCAGAAGGTATTCGTCTTTATTTTCTCGACTTGGCCAATTTTTTGGCTGAGTGGAGACGCCCGTCTTCCTGCGTTTACGCGAAAAGTCTGGCGCCGGTATGCTGTGTTAGTTTCCGACTGCTACGCCTGGACTAAAGAGGTATAGTGAGTGGTGTGTGCAGTATGCGTAGAGAAATTAATCTATGTAATACAATATTAGATTCTTATATCGTTTCTTTAAATTATGTATCAATAATTTATACAACTAAATGTAGAACGAGACAAATTCACGATACATTGAAAGCACCTTCTGCAAGGTGTCGATAATATATCATGTTAATGTCCTGGAGAAGAAACCTTTCTCATGTATCAAGCATAAAGACAACATAGAAGGAGTGTGTTTATCTTTCTCTCTGTCATTATAAAAGATAAATCTTTGCAACGTTTATTCCGAAACTTCTGATCCATGAATTGTGCATAAAATACGTTCCATCAATGAAACATGAATAACTCTTCGTTCTAGCATTCCGATGTGCTTTCATGTATAAATATAGGAAGGAGAAAGGGGCAATGATACAAATGACTAAATATATAAACCTTAAAAACTGTACTTCAAACTAGGTTAAATAAAATGTACAATTGATAAAGCTTCCACATGTCTTGACCATATTAGACTGCCATATTTGTATAGACGGAAACAAGGATGCGACCAAATGTTTTAGCACATGGAATGTAAATTAAATTAAAATGAACATTTCATAGCTTTAAAAAAAAGTAAGAGAGATCAACGTATTCTTTATCATGGATAACGTTTGAGGGTTATATAAATACTATTACATTTATGTATTAAGCATTATATTATATATGACAACAGAATTCAGAAAAAGGAATAAAGTACAATTTACATAGATTTTTAAGTATGATTCATATGATTATATCCAAGCTGATACATTACAAGTTCATTTCATACTACAGTCTGTAGGCTATGAAAAACGAAACAAGCTGCTCAACTTCTATATCCTTAATTCGCTCGATGTGTGACTTGTTCAATTTACACCTCATAAGGTATAGCACATATATTAGAATTAATGGTGTCTTATACAATATAAATATCTTTCACTAAGCAAATAACAATTTGTAAAAGAGTAATTTAATAACTTATTTATTGTCGAACTTTATAGAAATACCTCTGTCTTTTAGAATAAATATACAGTACAAGTGAAACTAAAGGATTTATTGAATGTGATGTTACTTTATAAATTTGGCTTATGCTTGAATCATTACGTATCTACTTACATAAGTATGTTATAGAGTATTAGTGTAAATCTCTTTGGCATTGTATGCATGAAAGTCGATTAGAGAGAGATTAGTTACAGAATTAATTTACTGAGGTTGTATTATTAATTCAGCATAATGTTTTAGAGACGTGTGAATTATGAATTAAATCAATATCTCCCTTAGGACTATTTAACAGTTAAAAGACCATGTAAAACGTTGTTATTTTAATCTGGTTACTAATATGTCTCACACTAATACTATATAATTTAGTTCAGTATAACTCATGGAGTTAACTTATAAAATGTACTTGAACTTTTATTTATTCGCTTATGAAAACTTTATAAATAACTGTCGTCAAAAAAATATAGTTAGGGGATATAAAATGCAGCACTATTTTTAATAGGTTTTCTTGGGAATGTTCTAGTCAAAGCATTAAACATTTTAAAGGTAAACGGTACGTGCTTCAGATAGGTAAATACATTTAAGATCGCAGTACAATTGTAAATTGATGTACAAAATACAATATGTTTAATTGGAGGTTAAATGCTGAAATTTAAGGACATAACTTCAACGATTATTGCCCAAGTTCAAAGGCATCAGTAATATAAAGTCATGGAAAAACATTTCAAGAAAGTAAGGGGAAAATTGCACCTATTCCTCTTTCTGGTACTCATCTAATGACTTGCTTCACCCACACCATATATATCTCCCTACTTCGTACTTTTCCATATGCTTTTGGTTTCTCTTGCACATTTTTCATTTATTTTTATCTTTGCCAGTCTAATACGGTTAACACTACATTAAAATGCCTGCTATCTTTTCTTATTCAATCTTCGTGTTTTGAGTTTATTCACCTGCACTCTCACTCCTGTTGGTTAATTCCTTTCTTCTCATGTTACGGGCATTCGTCTGCTTTTTCATGTCCAGTCTCTACATTTTTATTCATTCTAATTCACTTGTGCGTGAAATCATAATAAACGATCAACATTTTCGTATGTTATATTAATTAGAAGACTGTTGTGTGAAAGATATATATCATGAGTGGTCCAGTTTTATTCCATTGATTTCCAATGTTTCAGCTCGGAAAGCACCTCGTTATCTACTAAAAGATGCTAGATTTACGTGCTTATTAACGCATGTGATTATTAACCCTATAGTCAGAAATACTGTTTCAGTCTATAATACATAGTGATTTAGGTTTTAATTGACAATAGAAGAGAGATCTACGGAAAATCGTTCGATTACATATGACGAGGAAGGAATATAGATTGCACCAATATAAGGAAACAATTTTCTGGCTTAAAACTGCGAGGATAAGCGACACCATCAATGCATACTCATTCATCTGGACATGACGAATAAGTAGGAAGACATGTAAAAACAGACTAAAATACGTTAAGGAAAGATATCCGGTAAAGACTTTTTATAACGTAAAATATACATAAATATAACAATATAACTTTGTTCTCGTGTGGTACTCTATATATCGAACGGAAAGGACTTGGGAGATGGAAGCAGATATATGAATCAGAAAAAGGATTGAAAAATTCCATTAGCAAACGTATTACCAATTACGACGACAAATTGGCTGATAATCTATTTTATAATGTGGTTATAGAAGAGATAAATGAAATACAATTTGAATCTATAAACAGTGTTTGCTTCGGTGAATTAACAAATATCATATTTAATCTGAACATAACATAAACTGATATCACGTTCTTTTATTTTTATTTCAAATTCATTAATTTAGTTATTTCCAGAAGCATCTCTTAGAAACCATGTTCATTTTTCACATCGCTTCCTTCAGAAATATACTGTTCAATAAATATTTTATTTCTGCAATTATAAAGATTTCTTTAAATAAATAATTATCATATGAATAAATTCAAAACTCTTAGCTCATGCGATCTAACCTCTGAATAATTTAAATTGAATGAAGACTGTAAATTTATTAAATCGATATTTTATTTTTAATCCCTATCTAGTTCTCTCATTTTCCACTTAATAAAGAATGAGATTAATCATAAATAAATGTACAACATGCATATACATTCCACAACACAGTAGTTCGCCAAATTCATAATATTATGTACATAAATACATGGAAATTATAATCTAAAAATAAAGTCCGTCTTCCGAGATCAAACAGAAAATTAAAAAATTTCTAAGGACTAATAAAATATCTGTTGTATGAAATTCTTTGTAAGATATATCGCAGAAATAATTTTCTGATAAGAGGATAATAGTATTTATTATATTAATGCAATGAAATAGTATTGGTATTTTTACCCCCAACAAATTCATAGAAATTCAGATTTGATTAAGAGATGCGTACTTGTTAAAATTTGTTGTTGAATATAAAACAGTTATTTTATATTTAACTACAAATCCTCATAACACATCATTTATATCTGTGTGAATATACTTACGAATTATGCAAGTAATTAAATTAAATATACTTCCTTACAACATTCTGTCAAGTTAACTTGATAATAATTTATTGGAATATTTCGTCTATAAACAATTTCATTTTAATCGATTCTCATGCGAAGATTATTTATAAGATTTGATACACAACCATATAGTATTCATATGTAATTTTATTATTATAGATTACAATATAAGCAAACTTTACAGAGACAGGTACATTTTACATTTAATTTACTACGATATGAATACAGTCAGATCTGATAAAATATTACATTTAATTCGGTTTTCTTCACTTCTTTATTTGTCAACAAATTTTAATCGTAATGACACATACTTATTCATACAAACATATGATAGCAGACACTACACAACATTTTGTTAGATTTCCTTTGTATTTGTTAAGCCAAAGAGACTAAAGCATGTTGACGTCTCTTTTGTCGTTTAACCTCCCGGAATCGACTGGAAAAGGTTCACGTTAAAATGGCAAGTTGAATTGAATGATTTACATGTTCATTCTTGGCATCTTACCCAGTTCGAATTTATAATAAATGCAATATTATATTTTAATCATACAACACCCGTTTCAAAGGACTATTTGTGAAGTGAGTTAAAGCATTTACAATTATCATCGAAGCTATTTTTATTAGTAATAAACAGTATTGTGGTAATAGCATGTAGTTTAAGTTTTAGTGTAAATTCGTAAATTAAATTTTATCAATTTCAATGCTTTCTCTTTTCAAATATATTGCAGCTGTGGGCAAGACTTCCTTTTGTAACACCCCAAAACACCCCTTTTTTATTTATTATTTTTTCTACATAAACCCCCATTTTCGGCTACGGAGAATACGAATCTGCAAAGAAATTGGCAAAAAGCGGAATTTTGCAATTACCTCTCCTCCTTTTTCATTTAAAACTTATTTCAGAAATTTCTTTCATAACTTGCACAAAAATACGGAGATTATGATCATGAAAAAAATTCCCAAAACTTTTGTAAAATTGTTTTTTCACAAATTTCTTTTTCTCAAAATATGCGGAAAAATACGGAGATTAGGATTCTGAAACAAATTTCCAAAACTATTGGTACTTGGGGTTAGGGTTATGGTTAGGGTTTTAGGGTTAGGTTTTCAGGGTTAGGGTTAAGGATTTATTGTTATGGTTAGGGTTTTAGGGTTCGGGTTTTGGTTAGGGTTGTGGATTTAAGGTTAGTTTTACGGACAAATACCCACTTCACTTTCAACGGATTGTGAAATAAATGAACCCTTTCAAGCGTCTGTTCAATACTTAAATTTCAGGGCAATATTGTTTCCGCGATCCATAATAATCCCACTGTTGTCTGAAGTCGTTTATCTTAGAGTTCGATGTGCCAAAAGGATCAACTAAACATATTTCAATACAAAGCGTAAAACACTTAATAACCACTGCGATACATCCAATAGTACAGGAAAAGAAACGATGTCTGATAAAAGATAGCAAGTGCAAAACGGGCATCCTTTAGACAAATCTTTGCTAACACAGGATTAAATAATTACAATATCATAACTTCTGAACGCAGAGGTCTTTATAACTGTTGCGGAGTTAACTGGCTGCATCTGCACGTGACTGTCAGTGAACTGTATGCGTCTTATAAATTGATGAGTCACTAGATAGCCGAGGTCGAACTGTGAGAGCGTTTATTTTGTTATTGCTTCTGCGTTGGAGTCTTATGCGAAAAGTTATAATAACCAACTCGTGTTACATTGTTTATTGTTAGACGGTTATATTTGGTACTGCGGTATATCGTTATACAGACAGACACACACACCCCATATATCGTCACTGATTATATAACAATAACTTAAGTTTGAATGTTTAAATCTGATGCAGCATTGTCTCGTAATGATCTTCAGATTTGTTTAATTCTATTCAATCCTAATCAGGTAATAAATTGTAATTAATGCATGCAGCAAAATCATCTAGGCAGTTCTTAGAGTTCAGTTCTCTAGAGATCGCCTAGTTTGTTCCAATAAATGTCAATGCAAACAACATGATTCTGGCTGTATTTATAATATGGTATAACTTGGCAAATATTTTGGACTTGTAGCTACGTAAATTTCAGCCGTCACTTTCACATGAACGAAAAAAGACAATGTACAGAACATTTGAATATTAAAAACATCAATTATATTATGTGTTATGTCTATATATGATGTTTCTACATTGCAACAGTCTTCCTGGGTGACATTAGCTAATTACCATTTTTAAATATTCAGTCCGTATGGTGCAGGCATTAAAGGTATTTTTAATATTGGAGGTATGAACAGGTACTAATACTCAGCAGATTAATACTAAAATGAAGAGAGTAATGCGAGTAAAATCACATTTTTTAGAATAATATATTAGAAGTAACGAAGATAGTAACTCTATGCATATGCCGTTAAACGATGTGTTCGCTATGTGGTTAATATATGATTATAATACTCTATGTTGATATAAAAATACATCCTTACACCTACGCTGATCGATAAATGCATATATATTCTGACAAACCACGCTTAAACTATTACAGCCTGTCACAATGTTTAATTGTGTGCGACTCTGTTCAGAGTTCACTACCTCTCTCCCTGCTTTTCTCACGCACACATACATAAACACGGGTGTATTTGAAAGAATATCTATCTATGTATCTGTCTATCTATCAATCTGTCTATGTATCTATCGAACTATTTATCTATCTAGGGAGAGAGAGAAACGGAGAGAGAGAGAGAGAGAGAGAGAGAGAGAGAGAGAGAGAGAGACACGGAGAGAGAGAGAGAGAGAGAGAGAGAGAGAGAGAGAGAACAAGGCAGATACATAATTCGACACACAAATGTTTGTATTCACGTGTAATCATATATAGTTGCTACAATTTATGTAGAAAATCTGTGCAGATAACTAATGCAGGTAGGACACATAATTAAATTATACGCTTTTCATGTACGTGGTTGTATATTACGGCTGGAAAATGAAATACGATGTTCCTATGAGTAATTAATATGTACGTACCAGTTGCGAGGAATGTGTGTAACATGTAAAATTGGTATAACTAATTGTATAACAAAGCTATATTTGGTGGCTGTTTAAGCAATATATAAGTGGATAGCTAATGATTTGGATGTAGTGTAGAAGAAGGGACATTAGATACTGCAAAATACATGTGCACCCATTACTTTGTTTTTAAATCCTCAATCGCATTGTTTACATAGATGTATTCGTATAGAAAAAGGGGCAACATTCAGTGCTAGCACCAATTTCTTAGGAAGATCAGTAGAGATAACTTTAAAAAGTTGCACACACACCCGTATATGAACACGCATATGCATATACACATATATAGATATACATAGATATGTATATATATATATACGTGAAGTCATGTGCGCGAGTACGTGTGTAAGTCTGATAAGTTAAGCATCTTGATGTTGCTAAGAACTTATGTATACCCAGACATGTATTCTATGTCCATTATGCGTTTATTTACTCTGCATTTGTATTTTAGTATTGCTATTTCCTCTCCGTCGTACTAAAAAGTTTGTAAGACAGATTACGATTTTAATATAGAATTGCTTTAGTTTTCTCTATACGACACAATATAATAATGGATTACATTGAAATGGATAATGGAATCCTGAGGCTGTGGGCTCCATTAATGAACAACGCAGCGTTTTTTTAATGTTTCTTGCTATTTAACTTCATCTTGCTGCCAAAAATTACTGCTGATAGTATAGAACGTGTTAAAACTGGGAAGCAAGATCTAAACCATTGCATTCCTATATGTAGAAGGAAACGTATAGACGTACACGCATATACATACTCGTGTATATATTTATGAATGCAACCCACCTCTCTCTCTATCTCTATCTGAGTCTCTTTGTCTCGAAATTACTCTATGAGAACATATAAATATTAGATGAAAAATCTCAAAGACTGCACGTAAGACTTGAACCTACTTCTTCTGCAAAAGTCAGAGACCTTTAACTATTGGACAAGATCAATACTTCTAATATCTCCGTACGTTTTAGAAATTTGTAGGAAGAATTTTATAAACGTTCGAGAAAAGGTAAAATAAATTTTGAAGGAATATTATATCTCCAAACAAACATGGAGCTATAAATAAGAACATGTAAATATTGTGTTTGCAAATTCCTTGAATTTGCTATCATGAACAGAAGTAGAGTAGATATCAATGTCAATATCAATGTGTGTATGAGGAACTAGCTAGACGAATGAAGCTATTTTTAAACACGAATGTTAAAAGAAAAGATAATTTGTCTAAGGGGCCCAACATCCGAACTACCAAGAAACTGAATAGTTTAGCATTGAAATACGTATTGGTGACTTGCAGAAATGTCCCATCCTGGCACATGTATGAAAATCTCCCAATGATGGATTCAGTAAAACTTTTAGGATATTTAAGAAAATTAAGGAGGATTTTCCTCCAAATTGCAACATATTTTCTCTGATAATAATGAGTTCTGCTATTGAAACTCGGCCTGAAGTTTCGGCGGAAGGGGTAATCGATGTAATCTACCCCAGCACTCAACTAATATTTATTTTTCAACTACAAAATGATAAAAGCGAAAACGATCTCAACGGAAATTCGAACTGAGAATGTAAAGAGGGACGAAATAATGATAAGTCTTTTGTCTGCAGTGTTAACGATTCTGCCAGCTCACTCATTTTATGTCTGCTAATAATAATGATGGTTTCCAATTTTGGCGGGAGTCCAGAGATATCATAGTTGAGATAAGTCGATTAAATGGACCCCATTGATCAACTGGTACTGTTTTTTTTATCGATCCTGAGTTCACAAAAGGTAAAGATGACTTCGGCCGAATTTGAATTCACAATTTAAAAACCTGATAAGTGATGCTAAGCATGTTTTCCGGCGTGCTAATGATTTCGCCAGATCGCTGACTTTGTCTCTGCTAATGATGATAATAAAAAAGTAAATATTTCTACAATGGAAATTACTTGAAGGCAAAAGACGAAGATTTCTCTCACATCCCACAAATTCAAAACTACAAAAAGAAAATCAATCAGTCATGGGATACAGAACTTTACCACTATGAATAATTAGAACCTCTCTAAATCAGATTGACAGTTTCGAATTATGAAATCTTGCAGAACAATTAAAATCAAATTTTTCTCGCAAATCAATATCATAAACACTCTAAGTTATATTAAAAATTACTGCTATATAATTTTAGGTGCACTTCAATCTATTTTCAAAAGTATTCAGAAAAGGCAAAATGTAATAATACTTGAAAGATATATCACAACTAGGAAAATGTTCACTGATGTATAAATTATAAATGAAATACTGCAAACACTACATTAAAAGTGGTACTGGAAATCTCCAACCCACATAACCTCAGATCTTAATACTAACCAGGAGCTGTCAGCAAGTGCAAGAATTTAAAAATTATACAAGGCGAATTTAAACAAAGCATGAAGCCATATAACTGATAAAATTTGGCGCCAGAGTACAAAAGAAAATGAAATAAAATGTTAAGCGCTATTTAAATACGTTAACAGTGTATTCGAAATAATAGTCATGCAAATTAAATTCACCTTGAAACTAAAGTATGTACTCAGTATTGTGTCGAAGCATGTGAAAATGATGGAAAACTTAAATCTCATCTTGTTTGCTAAACAACAAAATAGACTTATGTATAATATATTCTATTAAGTGCATTAAATCTTAATTGGTGGACATCCCCATAACAAGAATAGGAAAATACCAAAAACCTAATTATCTGCAAATATTCTTTGCGACAGGGCACTTAAACAACACTGCAACAGAGACCTAAAATGTATTTTCTTATTTCTAAAATATTCAAATTACGAAAGAAGGTTATAAATATTCTGACAAAGAATACTTTAGAAAGGAAAAAACACATGCGCTATTGATCCAGATGACAGTACACGAACCTACTGATACACAAAACAATTTATGAAAATCGTACGTAGAAATAAAATAGTTTCTATTCTCTGCGAAAACACATTAAAACCAGCGTAACGTGTTCATGCATTCTTCATCATAAGCGGATGTGTATATCATAACTAATGGTTATAGGTTACAGGGTACAAGCGTGGTTGTTTGTAGAGATATCTAAGTAATTTCCTACTGCTCGGGATGACTAAAATCCGAAAATGTAAAATTTAATACTGTATTCACCTACGCACAGTGATCTACTTCTTTATATAATGCCTGCCAAATCAAGAGACACAACTTTAAGAACTTTCCGGGTCCTACAGCAAAACATTATAGATATGATAATAAACATGATATCTATTATTTGTGTATTGTACAGCGACAATGAATTTAGTTATAGATTAAACGAATTCGAGAAAAGAAGCGTATATATTCCTTTGGATCAAAGCCAGTGAATCGTTTCCTCATAAAACGAAAAGAAATTTTCTTCATAACAT
>JAOPJW010000002.1:83837922-83848599 GCA_027122535.1 Octopus maya | reverse complement strand
ACATATACATATATGCATGATCTACTTCTAAGTCAGCTCCTACGAGTATTCACTATATTGTGTTTGTCAAAATGTTAATATTTATCACAATATATTCTTCAATATTAAAGTTACGTATTTGCCCTTTCATTGTGGAACGTTCTCATACTCAGGTTAATGTGTTTGAAGGTGTATCTACACGTCCCTAACTACTGCAGAAACATTTTTGTTAGTGTTGTCATGAGTATGTACAAGTGGCAAAAGAACATGAAATCATTCTTCTTAAAACGTTCAATCGTGAAGTTGATAAGCTATAAATAAAATCGTTGAAACATATTCACAAGCACGTGTCACAGGCTACCTTCAACATTTTTGTTTGAAGAATATTTACATGCTATTTTCATATTTATCTGCTTCGAAATCCAGTGTTCCAAGAAGAATAAAAAGAAACAAAATGTAAAAGAGAATTTTTTTATTTTTGTTTTGGCCGTTACACCTCGAAACTGAGATATTAGTTCTTAAACTTCTTTCAAAACATCGTTTGTCCTTTTTCTGCCAAGATATCTTTTCTTTTAACATTTCTGAAATTTACTTAAACTAATACACATTTTCCTGCGAATTGTCATTCGCTTGTTCTTGCCATGCTCTGTTGTAGAGGACTTTTCTTCCCTAGTAACTTTTTTCATTAAAATGTGTCTCATACAACTCTCGAACCTTTTTTGCTTCTACCTAGAGAAATAAGTGTTTAATTATTTAATGTTATTGTCAATTATTTTATAGCACTTATAGCAGATTCACTGATATCTCCTTTTTTTCTTTTGTAACACACAAGATAATAAATAGTTCCTTGAGGCTACCTTATTGATGTTTGCTTTCCATATGGTTGTGCTCGTTGTGACTTTGATCTCAGTTAGTATGGGCCTGTGTGTGAGCACGTGTGTATCTATGTGTGTGCGCGTGCGCGAAATAATATATATATATATACATATAAGTTTATAGGACAAAAATATGGAAATATTACTACCCTATTTGTCCCTAGCCATATGTAAGTGGAATATGTTTCATTTTGTCGATATACAATCGTTTACTTTTCTATATTCCTAAACATTCATTTCATTGATTATATTTGAGCCATGTGTCTTATTTATTTATTCATATATTTATCTATTTATTTATTTTTGCTGTTATGTTGAGTAATTTCAGAAGGGAATGATTAAAGGTATTTCGTCTGTCTTTACATTCTGAATTCAAATTCCGCCGAAGTTGACTTTACATTTGAGCTCTCGACGTGCGATAAAATAAGTAACAGTCGAGTGCTTGTTTATACAATCGCCTGATCTCTTCCACAAAATTTTAGGCCTTTTACTTAGAGCAGAAAGATTTATGACAAATCGGGAATTTTTCACTCACTGTAATTCACAGTTGAGAAAGAAACGTATTTTTTGGTAGTATTAGTGCGTTCCATTATGTTACTTGCGTATATTTTAATGCAACCATCAGAACAAAATGAGTCTTAATATATTAGATAGAGAGAAATGAGTAGTAGATAAAGCTATGTCTCCCTGAAATACATTTATTTGCAAAGTGGTTTTACCTCAGATTGTTTGTTGCGATTAAATTTGTATTTTTATCGTGATATTCTCATGCAACAATTAAAACACGTATACCATTAAATACATTTTCGTTGTATTATGATTTTGACCACTACATTATATATATTTTGCATCAAGTTCATTCAACAAAATTCACGATATCGCCACGTATTCGGTATATGTGTATAAGAAAGATGTCATGAAGTCAAACTGTTGAAGTTTTAGGCAAGAAGTGGGCCCCGCAAATGTATATACTATGATAGGTATCTCATTATTTTTATTGCCTAATGCTCATTGTATGCATTTTCACTAGCTTTTTCTTCCTTAAAATAATTTCCAATATAGTAAATTCAACGTGTATTTTGACAAAATCTTTCTCCACGAGAGTATTTTATGTTTACACCTCGAAGTGTATGGAATCTTTATCCTAGCGAATTGCAGGAATATCCCCAGAGATATCAATTTCAAGTGGTGTAATTAAGCAGATATTAACATGGAAGAAACTGTGTTATCGAAGATATTATCACAGGCATTGAACTGTGAATTGCGATCTTTAGTTCATTTGAAATTTCTGGAGCAGTTTATAGTTTGCGTCTGGTTATTTACTTCTAGGTGAAATGAGTCATTAAATATTTTAGCTACGGGCAAGATGTCTATACCATTAACCGAAACGATTTCCTGCAATGCAGATGAACACTGTTTCATCTACTACCACAACTATTACTCCATTTTATTTTCTCTATAATATATTCCCCAAGCAATATATGCTAATGAAGATATTCGAAATATATTGCAAGTTTTCAACATGTCATTAATGGCCAACTAACATTGATGTTAGGGAAGGAATTTAACTGTGACAATCGTAATGAATTTAAAGAACATCGTATCGATAATTAATTCCTGAATGATGTATTTACTCATTAATGATATACTTATATTCTGAATAACCATTTGAATGGTTTTCTTTGAAACAAAATGTTGTAATCGGAAACTATAAATGTGGGCATCGATACAGTTTGTCAATTCGTTTCGCATCACTAGTACTGTGTTATCGAGAATAACATAAATCGCTGAATGTCTAATGGTGCAATCCACGAGTAATCCACGTATAAATCTATCATCTCTTGACAAATAAATGAATCTCTGTTTACCAGTACGAGCGCTTCATCAACCAAAACACGGTTGAAGCATGTTCCGATTACGTCGAAAAATAAACAGATCATACACATCTTACTTCACTGAAACTAGTGAACATGGTTGAAGCACTGAGGAAACGATCGGCCCAGTGAAATCCACATCCTACCTCAACTCTACTCAAATTAAAATTTATTTTGCTAAAGTGATAGAAATACAAACGTTGGATAATAAATCGTTGTCAGATGTCAAACTTAAAAATCACAGTGTCAGAGCTTTGAAACACAGTCCTAATTCAGAATCGCCGATGTCAGAAATAACAATGATTGATTCACTGAGTTTCATTTTTTTTTTTTTTTTTTACCTAATGACTCATAGATGCTTTCAGGAAACAAAAGAACAGAAACATAAGCACATAGATGAACTATTGGTTTCAAAGAATAGTACAAGGCCAGAAATTTCGGGCAGGGCTAAGTCAATTACAGCCACTCCAATGCTTAAGTGGCATTTATTTTATCGTCCCTGAAAGGATGAAAGACAAAGTCAACTTCACTTGTATTTCAATTTAGAACGTTGACAGTTGAAATGTCGCTAAGCATATAAAGATTTTTCTTTCGCTTTTGTTTTTTTCTAATGTCTAGCCAAACAATTTCGATTGCAGACAACCTATGCTGTCACTATCTTCTTGCATTCTGGGTTTTCTGTCTAGATAAGATTTGGATGACCTTGTGCCATCCATAAATTGGCATTTTCGAAAAATCCAATCTGTACTGCACAGACAGATGTTAACATTTGAGAAATGTCGCTAAACGCTTCTAAATTTTCTCTTGTCAGCTAGCCCCACGCATTTCAAAAGTGCATCCGAGATAGTTCTTTCATTGCCCTGTAAATATAAAGACTGGGGCGTTCTGAGAAGAACCTCCAAACGTTTGCAGGAATACTTTAGCTGTATTATTAGAATCTCTGAACGATTCTATGACATATAATCGCATATTGATTATATATATTTCCACCCGCTTTGCGCGGTTGAATTTCACATATTCACTGGTACATGCAGTTTTTAATAAATTAGCCATAGCTTTAAAATGAATAGATGGAAATATGAAATCAGGCATATATTTCCCACTTAGATAATATGAACAAATTTCAAATGCAAACATATTTAGATTTCTTTCATATGTGCTCATAGACTCCACGCAATTTATGTGGAAAATAATTGTTTCGAGTTTTCCTAGTAGCGTTCACATCGAAATTGTAATTAGAACATATATTCTATGACATATTGAGATGTTTTTTTTTTTTATTATTTGGAATATTAACAAAACTTGAAGGCATTAACGATGATAATTTCCTTCAAATTGGAAATATCTTGTATCTTGAGATCTTTACGAAATTCAAATAATTATGTGATTCTGATTTTATCGTTTTGTCAGCAATTTTTATAAAACGTTTCAAGATTTATCTTTAAATAATACATTAGCAGTTTCTCTAAAATAATGCTTTGAAATATGTTACCATTGTGTATGATACTGGCTTTTGTAGGAAGGAACGTATATGCAAATTCCAATATCAACAGCTTTGTTTTGACGTTATTAACAAAATTCAGATATAAAACTTTGCCTACTCCAATAAATACTGATATGAATTAATAAAGCCATATATAGAAAGTCAATAAAAATATATTTTATGAAAATCTACGAAACTCTCAAGAAATTCATTCAGGCTGCATTGAACTATGATTTAAAGATTTAAAATTGCTGACTTAGATTTCTCGAATCATATTTGAATATTAAAGATCTTGTGTATATGAGAAAACAATGGAAAATTATTCGGAGAATAAAACTTAAAATATTGTTAAGGATGCTACACAATAAATGGAAGTGCCTCAAGTTTGCTTTTCCTAATGAAGTCTTAATAGTTATGTAGGTAATGAATTGCGTGCCTACACGTGAAAGATATGCTGAACAAAGTGGTGATTGGATTCTGTGAAAGAGAATAAAATATGATGTATCACTTCTAATATCATCACACTATAAAGGAGGGTTCACCAATACTAGTAAATTAACAAAACACAATTGTTTGGAAAAGCGTTTTGATGCAGTTAGACGACACAGCATGTAATTACAACGAGAAATCGTATTGAAACTTATTGATGATAACCATCGCATTTAGTGATACTAACTAATTGTAGTATGTAAAATTATTTTATAAACTACCATAAATAATGTAGAACGAACAAGCATATGCGTGTGTGCATTTCATGTGCTTTTTAAAAACTTGATTACTTCCATAATTTTTTTTCCTTTACACATTTTCTCTCTTCATATACACCCAATCGGTAACTCTTCCTCTGATTTATGCATCTCTTTTACAGTGTGAAGAACGACTATACTCTGAATCGTTACAGATCTGCACTAGAATGTTATGTTTTAAAGCATGTTACATTTCGGTTTTATTGTTACATACTACTCCAGTGAACTGTACTTAATTGTATTCTAAATTTAAATGGAATTCTATATTTATACACAGTGAATAGCATAGATTTTTCTTTCATACTTTCATGTAAGTAAAAAAATAAAGAAATCAAATTATATGTAATTTGTGTGTGTCTAATCATTTATGTATGCATGTATGTATGTGTTTTTCTTTATATTTTTAATTTATAATAAGTTTGAACAGCGGTCTACTTGGTCACAAGCTTATGAAAGAAAGCACCTGGCTTTGTTCATCATTCTTTAAATGTTTAAGAAAATCTTGCTGGTACGTGTAGGCCAAGATCTTATGATCATTTATAGATTATGAATTAAGGACTCGGGTTGTCCACCCAAGAACCCAAGTTTAGATATACTTTTCCCCTAAAAAATTGGTATGTAGCCTGTCGCTTTAATGATGACAGCTATGGAGCTGAAAGTTGTATATTTGGTATTAGATTTGTTAATCCTATATCAATGGTCCACAAATGTCCCGTTTTGTCGCATTTTTCTAATCATATCGGTGTCAATAGAACAGCTGATTTTCCAAAATAAACATGTAATTCCATCGTGATTCGCAGAGCAATATCTGGTCGTTTGTGATTTATGTTGGTGGCTGTTTTACTTTATATATTCCATCAATATTCTTTGGACAAATTGCCCTCAATGTAATCATTTTCATCTGTAGGCGTTTCATTTTAGTTACCCTGTTCTTCACTATTCTGTTCACTACATTATGCCTCATGGGATGTTAATATGTGGAAGATGTTCTCTCCCAGTTAGTAATCATTTCGTTGATGTCTTCAGTTGTGGTCTTGTACAGCCAACATTTGTTCTCTGTCAACGTTTTCTGTTTTTTTAAGTTGTAGGCACTTGGTAGAGATCTCTCGTTCTTGAATCACATATAGGTAGCCTTCAAAGTGAGATTTAATATAATTGTCGGTAGTCGATGCCACGATCTTATGCTTCTTTTTTCGTGCCCAGTATCCATGTTTTATTTCCTCTCTTCTGAATTATACCAGTGCTTCTTCATGAGATATCTATATCAGCCTCTGTTGCATACCTTTTCTCAGTGTTATCATATATCCTTGTTATGTTACTGAATTATGCGCACAAACACGGTAACATATTTTCTGCTTTCTTTCCTCTGCAGCAGATAATTTTTCAGTGTCACAGTTCGTGTTTCATATGATATCAACAGAGATTTATGGCCAATGCTTCCTTCACTGCGTGGGAAGTATAGACTGTCTATAACTCAATTGATGTTGAAGATTCCTGTAACACTGAGTAGCATGCAAGCTCGAATATCCATCTCACTGAGTTCTTGTAGTGATCAGTTCGGAAAACAAACAAAATTATGTGTACTGAAAAGTCGTTGTGATATGCTACTTGCAAGCTGAGTATATGAACATTTTCTCTCCTGGAGTATTCATTGTTGATCCTCTACTTTTCGAAGGCGCGTGGCTTATTGGTTAGGGTATCCGGATTACGATCGGTAGGACATGTATTCAATTCCCGGTAACGAGTTATGTCCTTGAGCAAGAGACTTTATTCCACGTTGCTCCAGTCCACTCAGCTGAGAGAAATGAATAGTACCTGTATTTCAACGGGTTAGCCTTGACACTGTCTGTGTCACGCTGAATCTGTCCCGAGAACTACGTTAAGTGTACACGTGTATGTTGAGTAATCAGCCATGTGCACGTTAATTTCCCGATCTTGATGTTCCGTTGATCGGATCATCTGTGACCCTCATTGTCCTAACCGACAGAGTGCGTCTCCTTATCTATGGATCCATCACATCTGACATTCTCATCTTCTCTAACATATTTCTAATTATAAACTAACAGTAGAAGTTACATTGTCTAGTAGTTCAATTTTTAGGTTTTCATGGAAGGGTACACCTTTACCACATTTTATTGTAAAAATACACATTTACACTTACCAAATTTCATTTCAATGATTCTAGATAATTGGGTAATGAGATCCAATTGTCTTTGATGTGCTTTTTATGTTTTTTGTAGTTTTATTTGAGCCTTGTATTTTCAGGTCGTCGATAAAGAAAAGATCTGAGATACTTCTGGATCTGTTACTGTGGCCACTGTTTCTTGAGATGGTATGATAGTGGGGTTAATGATATAACGAGAAGAAACACTGAAGAGCAATCTCCTTGAAATTTACCTTTTGAGTAGTGAATACTATCAGAATCAACTGACTCCATTCTACCGCTGAGGATTAATCGCATACCAAACACTCACTAAGGGTTATGGGATATTGGCTTAGTGTAAAGCTTTTTTTTTTTTTATCCATACATGTGATATACTATCGAAAGCCTTCTGATTGTTCCGCCACACTACGGTTAAGTTACTACAATTTTTTCCTGGAGCATATTGTTAATTAGTAGCTGTGTATACTGCTTCACACATCCTTCTATCTTCCGAATTTCTCAGGTGTTATAATGCTGCTACTGGCACAATGATCCCGAAAGAGCAGATTGAGTTACCCAGTGTGTAATTTGTATATTATGTTCTGGCAGCCTATTGAGCGGTAAATTTTAGCAAGAATTTTTTGGCTATTTTGGAGAGTGGGGAGACTGTCTCCAATTGATTACCAATGGGGCAGTTTTAGTGTACCCATTATATTTTCTCCGCATGCGATATCTCCAAGGGAAAGTTAACATTTTCAGTCTGCAGCCTGTCACGACGTCTCTGCCATGGAATTTCCTCTTTAGGATATACTATACAGTATTTGCAGTATTTCGACGTCTATTTTATATTGCTTTCAGGAGAAATACTAGCTGTAGTCCAGCTCCATTTCTATTAGGCATAAAGCTTGTTTGTTGAATTCATCATTTGTTTCCTATAGAGATTTCCAGCAGCCCTGGACATTATTCTATTACGATAATCTTTACACAGACTGAGCCTTTCACATTGAAACTGTGATAAACTGACTTGGGATCTTGGATAATTATTGAGCATTGCGGTTTATGTAACTTCTATTGAGATTTTACGTTTTAATCTGTAGATGTGAGTTGCTGTTTCAGATAGAGAATCTTGTATCTTTGGTTTTTGAATCAGCAAACAAAAACTCGTCTGTCTTTTTTTTTTTTAATACTGAGTCCGTACTCATGACTTGTGAAGTTCCGTGTTAATCATTAAAACAATCTGTCAGAATATTGTTTGAAGGAAAGAAGATTAATTTTACATCCCCATATTGGTTCTGGTTACTGGTTGAGTCAGGAGTCAGTAACTTGACTTCACCTTTACGATACACAAGTAAGGTGATAGCTGAGGCATATAGCACAAGGTAAATGGTTTCCAAGGTGGTTTACATAAATCTGCACAACGTGGTCTTCAAATATTTGCTTGCTATTTATTTTACTTCTCTGACTATAATTTCCGGTATTCTTCATTATACTGGAGTTATATGGCATGTACTTCCATTTAATGTTCTTTCATTTAAACGAAAATCTGGTTAATGCTGAAAATTTCAATTTCAAATACATAAGACATGCTGTATACCATGAGGATGTTTGCATACCTCTATCAAAATCTAGCGATCCAAAGAAGAAAGATGCCCTTAAAAGAGCGATAATAGATAGAATACAAGTAAAAATATATTTTAAAATATCTATCTTACCTGTTGCAAGTTTGTAGATCCCACCACCGCTGATGATAGCAATAGCTAATAACTTCGCAAATGTTAAAACGTTTTGAACTGTTGTCGCTACTCGAACACTCCATGCATTTATAAATGCAATGAGTACTAGAAATATGGAAAAGAAAATTAACATACAGTTGTTCAATCAATAACATTCACAGTTTAAATCGTGGGAAATATATTTTCTCCCAATTTAAAGATTATTTAGATAATTTACAAACTTATGTACTCGTGGTAATAAGTAAAAGCAAAATACTTGAATGATTAAGATTGAACCTTTGGTAGACAAAGTCTGTATTCATATTCACAGCGTATATTTTGCGATGATACAGGACCGGACATACATACATACATAATACATACATTATATCACCTGAGCCAGCTGGAGGAAAGTAGAAAGTGCAGGGCTCTATACAGAAGCTCATAACAAAATGATTCAGGAAAAAAAAGCAGTAAAAGATCACAGGGACTTAACTGTAGCGCAGTTTGACTACCAGAAGGGTTTTAATAGTATACCACATGGGTGGATCATCAAGGTTTTACAGTTGGACATAGTCCCACAACCACTAGTGAGTGATACTGAACGCCTGACTAAGACTTGGCACACCGCTTTGCTCTTTAGGAGTGATAAAGAGCAAACTGAATCTGATAGCATTCACAATCTAGAAGGTATCTTTCAGGGTGATAACCTGTCAATGTTGCTCTTAGCCCTCTTATTAAACCCATTATCATACTGGCTCACAAAAGATAGTGGCTGTAGAGATGGATCCAAAAGTAGTATCTCCTATCTTTTCTTTCTCGACAAACTGAGACTGAATGGGTCAAATATCAACCACATGAAAAAAAAATCAATTAGACCTAATTATCCTATTATACTACAGACACTAGATTGAAATATGGTACGTTCAAATGTGTACTTTTGACAATAAGGCATGGAAATGTTGTAACCTTCTCTAATAACCTAAAAACTAATGGCTTGGTGTAACAACCTCTACTGTCAGGTGATAATTATAGGTACCTTGGACAGGTTGAGAATGCAGATATGATGTAGAAGGCCAGGAACGAATACCTCAAAAGAGTAAAGATAATGTGATCATCAGAACTCTTAGCTTACAACAAGCATATTGCTCACAACACCTTTGCAGTGCCTACCTGTCCTCACGCCTACGTTTGGCCTTCTGAAATGGTCATTACAAGAACTCAATAAGAAAGATGTTCAAACTCGCAAGCTGCTCAGTGTAACAGGAAACTTCAACGAAGATGTAGACAGACTATTCTTCCTACGCAAAGATGGTAGTCTCGAATCTATTGATGCCATATGAAGCACGAATTGTGACACCGAAACCATATCTACAGTAGTGAAAAAAAGCCCAGTAACTATCTTGCTCAAATTTGTGACCATTAAATCAATAACATAATTAGAATAGCCAATGAACTTGAAGAGAGGTACGAAATAAGAGCTAATACAAATATCTCCCTAAGGAGAGCATTGGTAGAATTGAATTTATCAGAACAAAATACGAAAATAAACCAGTTCACTGAATAGATAGTACATAGGTACTTGTACGAAGAACACAAACCATAGTAGGAATTGATCATATCAAAAGCTCGGTTTGGAATGCCGACAAGTTTATGGCATCCCATTTCGAACGCTACGTCCATGCAATTCAAGAAGAGATCACCATCAAGTACCTACAGCATAAAAAGCAGAAAACATTGAGATGCAACAAATGTAGGCTATGGAAAACCAAGACTAAAGTCGTCGATCACATTATTGACAACTGCGAGAGAATGCATTCAAGATATTATCTTCCCATGAGACATGATACGGTGGCCTGAATAGT
>JAOPJW010000002.1:78650649-78661982 GCA_027122535.1 Octopus maya | reverse complement strand
AGTCCTCAGTCAAATCGTCCAACCCATGCTAGCATGGAAAGCGGACGTTAAACGATGATGATGATGATGATGATATAATGTTATTGTCAGTAAATATAACATAAAGCTGTGATGTTTTTTTGGTGATAAGTCTTTTTTGTTTTAAAATATCTTTTCCTATCTCACATTACAAGATTATTTTATACTTTGGCTGTTTCCATCTCTGTTTCAATTAGATTTTTCCATCATGGGAGATGAAGATGTTGGATGTAAAGGCTTCGGGATGCTACCATTTGGTGCTTGTGAAGATCCAGTCAAGTATGTTGTCTTTTTTTTTAATAGTTTGCAGACAATATTTGAATATGTTTGTTAATAACACTGTGTAACACTATTTGTTTGTCCTTGGGTAGCAGCTGTTATTTCCTATTTGCTTACTCCTAGAAAGTATGAAAAATGGCTAACATTTCCTTCAAATTTTGCCTTTGTTACATTTATCCAAACCCCCAAAGAATTCCTCTTTGGAATTTGAGCTCAGAACATGAAGATGGGTCTAATGCCATTAAGCATTTCGCCTGGAGTACTAATGGTTCTGCCAGCTCGCTGCCTTCATGTAGATCAATAATAATAAGCAGTTGAACCATGACCACACCATCTATTTTTTTTATGCATAGTGTGTTTTATTTTAAAGCCTGTAGGGTGTGCTTTAAGCAAGATTAGGCTTGTATTTCTGACAAATCAAGAGGACCCCTTCCTCCTAGGTCTGGGGATGTAGTTTGGAATCAGGGTGAGCTACCTTCTGCTTTTGTTTAAGTAGTTAGTAAATATCTCTTGATTACCTTTAATGAAGTGTCAGCTATTTTATCTATTCATAATTTAATTTTATTTTTCAGTGAGCTTCATCTTTCTTGTACTTGGCCATGTCTTTCAGAGAATATTATTGTTGAAAATCAAGTTTATACGTGAGTTGAAATATGCTTTTTAAATGTTTTTTTCTTTTTATGAGATTAATTTAATTAAATTTTTTTTTTCTAAAATATAATTTGAATTGAATTGTCAATCATTCTGATGTATGAGTATCAACCTTAATGTCACTAGTCTGTATCTTTGCACTAATACTGTGCTGTGTCTCTTGAAAAAAGATCGTTTAAGTCTTTAAGATCACAACACAAATTCACTACAACACAATTTCTTTTCCTCAGCAGGTCCTAATCTATATTTAGCATTGTCCCAAAACAAGTCAAAACAGAAAAAGATCCCATCACCTTCAAATGAAACCCGGACAAATTTCTTCGAGGGATATCAGACAAGCCACTTACACATGGATACATCTCTGCCAACAACTACTCTCTACTTGAATGGACCATGATACCACAAAACTTGACTTAAAAATGTCTTAGCAGATCCTATCAGGTGGTTCTATTAAGTTAGACATGGCCTGGGCCAATCTTTGGTTGAAACATATCAAAATTGTCTATAGATATTATATGTAGGTACAACATATTGACATAAATAATGGAAGCACTGATAAGTAGAAAGTATTGTTCTCTCACACTGCTGAGATTATGTCTTTCTATAAGCAGGTCTGGGCTATTATAAAAACTTTACTTCAACCAGTTTTGCTGTCAATATAATGTCTTTTATATAAATGAACTAGCAGAAATATCCAGCGTTGCCAGGATTAAAGAAAATAATGAAATTTGAAAATGCCTTTTAGATCTCTAACATGACACATGGATTATGCAGCTCAGCTCTCAACAGTAATTAGCTGAGGTACAAACTATTAATGTCAATAACATATTTTGTTCAATGTTCTCACTGTTAAAATTGTTAAAAAAAAAACAGGTAGTTCTTTGTCTTTGCAATCACCTTCAATTGTCAGTACTTATTTGAAACACATTGAACCTGAAAATGCATAAACTTGAGAAGAACCAGCCTGCAGGCACTCCTCTCCTGTTAAAAAGTACATCAACTCCATGCAAAATACATTTAAATGAGCATTCATTATAACGGCATTCCCACATGCATTCTTTTCAAGTTATTTCGATGTTACACTCGCTTGCCCTAAGCCTTATTGCACGCAAATGGAGAAAACGTTCACTGCGTATATATCGATCGCTGTACGCCAGCGTCTAACAGCTTTGGCTTTTTAATGCACAAAAAATATGAAATTATTTTTTTTCTGTGCCTCTGATTAAAATTTTCGAAAAACAAACCCAGCCATATTTCTTATAAAAAAAAATAATCTTTATTGTGCTGGTTTTTCGTAAAATTTCGCGCATGGGAAGGGCAACAAAATCGCCCCTCCCCACTTAATCCACTTTATTTCGCATTGCTCCTTGTTCGTTGACACTTTACTCCACTTTATTTTGCATTGTTCCTTGTTTATTTCGCTTTACTCCACTTTACCAAACAACTTGTGTTTCTGTTTTATTATTTCTAAATATTAGAGAAGCTGCCATATCAGCTTTCTCTTAATCGACAACCTTTTCTTCTTAAGCTGTTGAATTTTCCACCAAGGAACACGAATTTCCAGGTTTCTTCATTCAATAACTCATTTCCGCCTGCACTTATTACAAGGTAAGGCTTCCTTTTACTAAATCAAACATAATGTATTTTTTACATCTACAAAATCATCGTTCTGTCTTCTGTTTTGTGGGAAGAATGGCATTTAAAAAGAAGTATTGTGATTGTTGGTTAATGTTTACAAGTTCTTGCTGTCAAAACGCAACAACATATTTCGCAATATCTTCTCTCAACATTTACGACCACCTTATCAGATACACAGATTGGTGAAATGTTCAAGTGATTCCCATCTTTCTTTCCAAGGAAACTTTTTATATCTTTAAATACAGCGCTTAAAATCTACCTTCTCTCATCAACAATTCTTTCTAACTTTCTCTCTGTACACATTGAAACGCCTTCTGAGTGTCAAATTATTAAGAAACTAATCAATCATAACGCGATTCAATCACAAACAAACAAAAAAATGTTTGCATCTCCTGAGGATTGTTTCTCTCTTTGATGGTCCATCGTCATTTAGCAGTTGTATCCCGTTCTTTACACTTTCTGCAAAAGAAATGTTCTTCAGCGACTTGTACAAAAGCTTTTGACAGAGAGACAGTCAATCATCAGGTCGCCACTCTCTACGAGTAAACAAGTAACATCACCATGGTTCACGACCTGCTTGACTTAGCAGCCAAATCTGCCGCAACACTTAGTGACTCAAAACAATTACATTAATCAATTCACTCTGTAGTCCTATTTCTGAAAAAAAAAAAAACACAAAAAAAACATGAAATTCATTTAATTATATATTCCTCGCTCATGGCCTATTTGAAACTAAATCATATCGACAAGAATGGTGCGATCACGAACTACAAATCAACAACAATGCTCTAGTTTCATCCAGTAATACATAATTTTCATGTTAAAATCTATCTTTCTGTGGTTCTTTGAACGGGCATTCTGTAATCTCTATTGTAGCACCTCCATTATGTAATCTATTGTTCGCTGATGTTTTCTATATTCTAACTTTACTAACGTGATTAAGTTGTCACTAACAAGCTAACGAAGAAGTCGCCGTTCGTTCCACCAGTTAGAAATCACAAATCTCTATCACTTTCTTTAGCAATGTCTTCGAAAACGAAAGAAGTAGATACTTTATGCATTTAAATGTGCATTATATATTGAAAGCTGGTTCCTCTGTGCCTGGGCATAAACAAAAGCCATAATAAATAGCACCTGCGTCTTTGTATAATATGACACGTGTAACGTTCTCATGCATCGCGTATACATTAACAACATTGAAGTAACAGCATGCTATAACTTTTGTCGCTGAGCAAAGACGATTTAGAGAATGTCATGAAACAGTTACATAACAACAGCGTCCCTTTGAATACTGCCGAGTCGATATTACTGTTAGTATTCAGAAATTAGTATCAGAATGACTGAAAATGCTTCTACTCAGAGTAATGAATGATTTCGTACTGAGGTAAATCAAGAAATGATTAATATTTACTACTGACATATAAACGTGGTGGGTGGTATGACTGGAGATATCTTTATACTAATATCTGAAAGGTTTTTGTTCCCAATCAAATTGCATAGAAAACCCTTTGTCACGGCAGCCATCATAAATGAAGGGGCCCCAGGATTTCCCTTTCAGAATCCTGTTACAAAATATTTTACATCAAACTGCAAATTATTAGCATTTTGGCATTTGTACCCCAAATCGTAATTTCACGAATTGTTAAAGCTATATACCAGCATTAAATAAGAACCTGGAGCGACCTGATTGTGTAAAACCATTGACAAAGTTTTCCTAGGATTGCATCAGGGCAATGACAGAAAAACTAAAATGATAATCCATAACCGAGTTCTATAAGTAACATCTGCTTACCAGTGGCTTACTGGCATTTTGTTAATTTTATTGGCATTATTTCCATATGTAACATGCTCAGTTTGTTACTGGAGGTGCCACCAATGTACTAGTTGTTCCCTTTCAGTGAACTAAGGTAGTATTCTCTTTCCAATTTTCAAGAATGTAGTGGAACCTCTTTAGACTGCCAAACATGATGGCTTTTTTATGGATATGTTCAGGTTTCATTCCTATCATCTCTAAGCACACAGAACGTGAAAATCTAGGACAATTACCAGACAACACTTGCCTACTGCCTGTAATAAAAAACAAAGCAAAGCAAGACAAACTGAAATAATGAGGGAATGGTTTATCAACTGCTAGGAATAACAATCAAAACTTCCTCAAAACTCAACATTTTGCAATTCGGAGTGACAAGTTAGGCATAGCGTATCAAAGAATTAAGGGGGAATTGGCCAATGGATTGCAGTCGAATATACGTCGACACGATTCAAATTAATAACATCCACAACTAATGTTGTCAAAGATTAAAATACTATCTGATGTAAGTTCCAACTATATTGAATCAAAATTCCTTCTTGTGATAATGCGTTAATATAAGGTTTGTAATAGAATATTATTATAACTAGATATTTTCATAAATATTTGATATCATTATTTATATTCCGACGTGTGAAAATGCTTTATGTGACTTATTAATGTGAAAATATCTTGTATCTTAATGGAATATTTGTTCACAGGAAAATATTACTAATAAAGGTATTCATTATATCTACTTCTCATTATATAGTTTTTCTGCTATACGTTTTCCTCTTGCACATCGACTATATTTAATCAAGACTCTTAAGAGAAGTTTGCGCTCTGCATATATCTTCAGTAGATACTTCAATAAAATAGTATTAACAGCACTAGTCTATCAGTGTCTGTATATAAAAACAAAATCTGTCTATTTCGTTCTATCAAGTTCAACAGCAATTGTGTTGATAAAACTCACTCTTAAACCTCCGTATATGTTTGAAAAAAACAAAACAAAACAAAACCCCATTAAGTTTTTTAGAGATATATATGGATTTTTGCAAATACTTCACTTCGATTCTACATATATGTATCAGAAGAGATTTATAGATTTGTTAGATTCACTGGGGTTTGCTCCGTTTGCAATTCTTCTTTCGAGAATGAGATAAACAGAAATGTATCAAAATACATAATAGTTATTTTGTTGAAATAACTTACAGCTGCTCTTGATAAACATTCACCTGCATTACTCAATTTCTCAGAATTGTAGTTATTCTGCTTTCATATCATCATCATCATCATCATCATCATCATCATAATCAAGCTGTTACCCTCGCAGTCATCGCGGCTGTCTCCATCATCATAATCATCACCGTCATCGTTATCGTAGTCCTCGCAGTCATCATCATCATCATGATCATCATTACCATCACCACCATCAGGATCAGTGGAAGTATCGCTTTACTCTTTCAGTATTTCTTTACATTTAATGTGAGGAAAGTTATCAGATATCGTTTACGCATCGAATAAACATACATTATGCTATTTATTCCGGCTCTCTATCTTGTAACTGCAAATACTACCGAGGTCAAATTAGGCCTATACACTTCGGGGCGAAGTTCTACAAACTAAACTATTATTCAAATAGTAGAAGGGACTATAATCAAATGGTTTTACTTCCCCATAAATTTATGAACCCTCGACTACGTTACAAATATTCCTTTAAAATTAATGCCAAAACATGGCGGAGTAGCTTGTGGGTTTTGTGTTCATATACCTTTACAATATCATGGGCCATAAATGGTTAATACGAGACATAAAATATATTTGTTAGATGTGAGTCTTCGCTGTTGGTGATTACAAATCTGTCATGCATTTTATTAATTGTGTTCTCACTGTAATTATGTAACACGAAATGAAATAAATCTTGCTGTATTTACACTTCAATTGTCTTATGTTCCGAACATAACGTCACGGGCAATCATTATAGTTAAGATATAACGGAGGTTAGAATAACTTCTACACGATAATGCTAAAGCTATGCTAATCTGTAAATGTACTTTTGTTTTCTTTCTTCTTTGTGTGAATAATAATAATTCCCGAATTTTATTTCTTTTTCCCATTGTTATTGCATTATAATACAAAGTTTTAGTTTTGAAATTAAAAATTTGCAATCAATAATTTCGCTGATAATATTTCTAACCTTATGGACCCTGTTTTAAAGGAGGTGATAAAACATGTCCTGTAGTAATGTATTTTATATCAATGAAATATTCAGCTTTTGACATTATCAAATATTGCATGATTTACTTTATTTCACTCATATAGTTTGATTAATTCATTTCACTGCCACCCGTTGGCTGTTATATTTCATTAATAAATTTCTACATAATTAACTATAAATCTGCATTGTGTCTTCTCACATTATTACAAAGGCTTCCGCTCACAAGAGCTCAGTGACCCTTGTACACTCCCACTTAAGCTATTACATTTCGTCATTTAATATGTCTCTTATCGTTCTAGACTTCTCTTGAATGTTCTGAATAATATTTCATGATTTACACGATTACTACATCGCATCACGCAATTGTTTGGCTCTTCGATGATTAGTAGAAGTAAAATGAAATAAAAATGGAAATAAATAAATGTAGCCTGTTTTTTAATTGATGTAAATCTAAAACTAAAATATAATGACTTTTTACATTTGACCCGGATGCCTATAAAACAATTTCATTAGAACAACTTAAACAGTTAAAGCTAGATATAAACTTCTACAATATTATTCACAAGAAATTCTCTTTCAAGTCTGCCGATTAAGGGTTATACATTTTCTCCATTTATGTTTCCGAATTGGGATTATCCTGGCGTAACTGAGGGTTAAATCTACCTCTCTCTCTCTCTCTCTCTCTTTCTCTCTCTCGCTTTCTGTATCACATTTGACAAAGTGTGATATGCCTCAGTCTCACATTTTCTTCATCTTTTATATGAATGAATCTAATGTTTTTGTGTATATTTAACTACACACAGATTCTCTATCTCTTTCTCACTCACGCACACACACACTCACTCACATACACGCACTGCTTTGTGAAACGTAGCTCTTGTCATCACTCTGCAGCCATAGGAATGTATCCTAGTTATCTGGACTCAAACTTCGAGCCTTTATCTGAATTGAAAAAACAAACTAGGAACAATCTTCAATGAATATATGACAAAATTTTTCATCAACAATAATCAACAATTACTCCACATGTCTATAAAATTGACATCTACAACATGTCTTGAACGGTTGTAATCCACCTGAATATAAATAGGACATGCACAACATGCTTTGACCAGTCGTAATCCACACGTCTATAAAATGGACATGTATAACATGGTTTGACCTGTCATAATCTACATGTCTATAAAATGGACATGCACCACATGCTTTTGCCGGTCATAAATAATAGACAGCTCAATGAAGCTCATAATGAAAGGCTAAACTTTAAATCTATGCAAAATTTCATACCTATATGATTTGGAAAACTTATGCAATGATAATTTTTACCAGTTAACACCAAACATATTTCCTACACTCCAGTATTATTCTGCTTACTTAGTGCATAAATGGTCGCTTATCGTGACAGGAAAAAAAAAACATGTATATCTTCCTCAAATTATTTCTTACATTCTTCAAAAGAGAAAAATACACTTGATAATATTCTCCTATATATTGTTAAAAAGAAGGATTGTCATGACTCCACTATCTGTCGTGTCCGTAGAGATGCTCAGTCAAAGAGGATTTATTGACAGGTATCATCGTAGATGCTAGCTTCATTTCTCATTTCTCCAACAGCCAACACTCTTCAGCGATGAATTCCCAAATGTAAATTAAATTTCACATCTGTTTGGGAGGTCTTAAGGCGGTTATAAGCATTGCGTGACGATTTTAATAATGCAATCGCAGAGGTATTAACTCAGGTGTCTTTATAATTTCGAAATTTTCTTTGTTGTTTCGTTGCTTATGCGACAAGGGGAGACTCATATAACAGGCAATAGATGAAATATAATATATAATGTAACTATGTAGATGCCTAAAGCAATGTAATATTTGAAATCTTTAACGTCAATGCAAACAAAATATGAAATATTTCCATATGGCACGTGAAGTAATGAATTAAAAATGGAAACATGTAAAATGAAAGCAGAATTATGTTCTCATCTAGTGTCATAAGGACGACACACTTTGATAATTTTGATTATTTTGTCTTTGTTATTCTTTGGTCCCAATTCAACCATTATAATCAGAATTATATTTTAAGTTTTTTTTTCCAACTATGGCCGTCCCGTTTTTTGTTTTTTTTTTTTTTGGAAGATAAGGTACCAAAGGATATACTTTCAGTGAATTTGTCAAAAGATTGGGCACATTTTGACTTAATAATATTTCTTGCGGATCGAGGGCAGAAAGATGGCTGAATCATTACGCTCGAGGGCGGAGAGCTGGTTGAATCATTAGCACGCCAAATGCTTAGCGGCATTTTGTCTGTTTTTACATTCTGAGTTCAAAATCCGCCGAGATCGAACTTGTCTTTCATAATCTCGGGTTCGATAAAAAAGGTAACCACTGAGCACAGTGGTCAATGTAATCAAATAATCCCTTTCTCCGAGCTTGCTGTCCTTGTGCCAAAATTGGAAACCAATATTTCTAGCAGATTGTTCGAATCAGTAGAAAGACGCTAAAATGTATTCTACTATATTTACGATCCTACAGTAGCTGAGCTCAATTCTGACAACAAGTAACTTTGCTTGTCCTCTAGTTGTAATCGGTAATATAAAATGTAGAGGATTTCAAGTCTTATACTATATTCCAGTCCTATACCTATATTCAAAATCAATATTTCTAGTGAGTCGAGTGACCATATAATGGTACCTTCCAGGTCTTCTTTATATTTATTTTTTCGATTGCGTTTATGTCTGGCAATGAGAATAATTTCAAAAATTTATCGAGTGGTAAGCGGTGTTCTTTGTCAGGACATAGTAGTCCTTAGGATATATTGACTCAGGAAAGTTCAGCTTTTGTATATATGTCAAAACCCTATCTGATCAATATCATCAAATATTTAACTCTACCATTATGTCTCTCTAGATATGTATCTAACACTTTTAATATACTTCACTATCTTTACAATTATCAAAGTAAAAGTGCAATAATTGCTTGTATTTTCTACACTGCAAGAATCCATAAATAAATATTTTAAACTCTTAATAGATTTATTACTATTGTTATAATTATTACTATCATTATTATTATTATTTTTATTATTAATATTGTTATTTTCTTTGAGCGACTCTGATCCATAACGCTGCCGTCTCGTTGTTTACGCAGTCTTTCTTAAATTTTTCGAGAAATGTTGGACTTTCCCTTGTTAATATCGTTTAAAGGATTTTGAAGTAAACGAGAGTTGAAAATTCCTCAGTGTCACCCTCAACTTGTGAACATAAACTTATTGAGGCACACACACCCTATTTCCTAGTCTGTAAGTAGCGGTCGGTGTTATTAAAACTGTCAACAAGTTTAACGTTTGATGTAAGAAGAGGAGTGGGAGGCAGCCATGATAGACGTAGTAGTGGTTACGTGAAATTTGTCGTCTGCTTTGAAATGTTGTGTCTTACCTTTTTTGTGAAAGCAAAAATATGATTTTTTTTCTGAAGATTTTTTCCAGAGAAGTATGACAAATGTGCTGGTGTCAACTCTGACAGTATCAGCAACGTGTATTTCTTGTATCACAGAAGTGATGCATGGAAACGATACCAGAAGAAACGACAAAAACAACAATAACAACAACAACTAAACCAACAACCAACAAAAGCACAAACAACATCAAAAGCAGTGATAACATTGAAAACAAACAAAGAAAAAAATATGGAAAAATCTCTAAAGAAAGGAAGGTGGAAAAGATAAAAATGTCAATATTGAACAAGGCCAACAGCTAAAATATTGAGAATGTCAGTGAAAAAAAAAAACAAGTGGCCCTATTATCATAATCATCATCATCATCGTTGTCGTCATCATCGTCCATGTCGTTATCATTGTTATTATCCTCATCGTCATCATCATCATCATCATTGCCAAAATCTTCATCGTCGTCGTTATCGTCATCAACGACAAAAATAGAACAGAAAATGTAGCATCTTTATTGGAAACGACAGAAACAAGAAGAATACAGAAGGACAAGGAACAATCAGTAACTTCAATAAACAAAACAACAGCAACATCAAGAAATGCAGATGATTATTTTCTAGAGTCACATGCACCTCGGCTGGTTTTAGTTACAGATATAAAACGACCGCTCATATGAGATGGACGCCTTATATAAATAGTTCTAGGATGATAGTATACTCCAAATATAATTTGCTGAGAAGCAGTCATCGCATAGATAAAACAAAAGAAGCGAAGGGTGTAAAACCTATTTTCTTTGTGGGCAGAAAAGGGGCCGCAGTGTGTGTTGGATGTCGTTTGATAACTCAAAAAAGGGAGATAGTATAAGTTGGTGGAAGTTCTGTTTTGGTGGAAGTTCTCTTTGGACTTACCTGTTTTTCCTGTTTCCGACAATGAGCTATGCTCGAAACGTAAAACAGCAACTCTGATCTTTCTTCGAGCGTCATATTAATTCATTGCTTGTACTACGTCCTCACGTTTGTTTGCTTTTTTCTTTTTCTTTTTTCTCAGTTTTTAAAATTGACTATATGTATGTGTGTGTGTGTGTGTGTGTGTGTGTGTGTGTGTGTGTAGGCATATATATATATATATACACGCTTTAGTGACGTATATATTTTTGCCTTTCGGTTGAAAAATTGCTAACAAGCCACCTTCATTATTTGTGTGTGTTTGTGTGTATGTGTGAATTTGTGTATATATGCATATATGTTTGTATGTATGTGCATATCGATTTCGTTCGATATTACAAAAAGGAGATTC
>JAOPJW010000002.1:78471517-78482960 GCA_027122535.1 Octopus maya | reverse complement strand
GACCATGCCAACTACAATTTCCACAGAGAACAATAATGGGAGTATCCCACATTTTAAATAACTCCATACATTCTGTGCCAAATAGGTTTAGTGATTTTTTTTCAACCCATAAATGATTGTCTTTTTCCTTTCACTTTGAAAGTTACATTGCAAATACATTTGTCGATGAAATATAATTTCTTTCCTGTAACACCATATGCTACTTAATTTGATTTAAATAATTTCGACTTACCAATTCGTCACCATGTTTCTTCATTTATAATAGTGATGTCGCTACGCGTGTCTAAATGCATTTTGATAATAGTGGTTTTGATTCTCACCTTAATGAATTTTCTGTTCGTTGTACAAACTTTTTTCTCTAATGACAAATTATTTATTCTTTCTCCTTTGGTCCAATTTTTCACCACCTTAGTTCTGCAGTGCAATTTAATGTTTCCTGTGCTCCCACACCGAAGACACTTTGATTTTTTGAATGGCCACTCTTTTCTCAGGTGCCTACCATCACATGCCATACATGGGTTTATTTTCCGTTGTATATCATGTTCTTTTGTGAAACATTTTATCCATCTTCCAATTCTTCTACACTGGTTTTATCTGTAAATAATCTTTACATTGGATTTCTTTTGTGTCACACATTACTTTTAATATCATATTGCACACTTCTGACAGTTTCTGGAAAGATATCCTAGTTCATTTCCAGCTTTGCAAGAATTTTCATTCTAACTTCTGCATCCTTTTCAGCAGTAAATCCTTGAGCAAAAAGTCTAGAGTTAGTTTAACCAGTTCAAATCTCTTGCACTCTATGTTCACTCTACCTGCATATGTGGTAAAGTCTTCATCATCTCTGTGTTCTCTGTGTTCAAACACTTCCAATGTGTGTTGAATAATAATGTTTTTTCATTAAACATCCTACATAAAATGTCAATTGTATCTGTGAAATTTACGTCAGAAACTTTTTTAGGCAATATAAAGTTACAATATTTCTCACACTTTATCGTCACCAGTTTCCTCAGAATTAGACATGTTTTCATTTCGTCCATCCAGTCTTGGTATTCTTTTTTAAAAATTTGTTCAAATCTTCGGTAATATGTTTCAAAAGTGACTCTGTCTTCCAGGTCATATTTAAATTCATTTATTGAATTTACTACATGGTCTGGTGAAAATGTATTTTCCAGCTTAGTAACCAACTTCATTAGTTGTGGCATTTGTTGCTGCAACATTTGTTCTTGTTGTTGTCCTTTTGTTTGTTGTTGTTGCGGTTTTTGTAACTCAGCTAGACCCTCTAACAAGTTTTCCATAATTTTACGGATTTTTCATAAAATATGTACAACAAAAATGTTTGTTACTCCTATGTTGAGTTTTTAATTTCTCCATGTGAAAAATTCCAATGTTGTCAACATGAATTGTTTATATCATCACCACTGTTATAATGTGGATCCTCATCCACTTGTATGTTATTGTTGGCACTGTAATATTCTTGTCACCACTATTATGTTGTGGCGGTATTTAGTGTCTTATTATCTTTGTCCCGTCTGTCATGCTATCACTGAGAGGTTGGCAAGACGATAACTTTGAAATGTCTACTGTGATGGTAACTTGAACTCGTATATAACATGTAACTGACACTGACTCCAACAGAGAACTCATACAACAACTCTACTACTACTGACTTTATAGTGGCTGGTTCATACCACTTTGTCACATGGGGTGGAGAGTACCATTTTCACTACAACACTATTGTTTTCATGTTTCCTTTATCCCACAGTTTAGCTTCCCCTTAATTGCTTTTAAGTATTTTTTTTAGTCCTACTGTTATTACTTTGTAGAAGTTTTCAGTTTGTATCAGACTCTATCCTCTCTATATGCCGAGTAAATTTATCATATCTATATTAGCTTTAGGCTTGTGACTGTGGAACATTGTTAGTAAATTTCTAAATTTCTTGTCTAAGCTTTTCAATTCACTTAACTTCTATTTTATTACATTTAAGCTATACATTATTACTGGGATAGCTAATGTGTGCGTATTTATACCTATCATTTGAAGTATTGTGTTGTTTTTAACATGAATCTGACTTCTTTGTAGTAGCACATTTCTCCAATTTTCTCTTTTATTTCTGTATATTTAGCATTGCAGTAACTTCTTTCTCTAAGTGTGGATAATTCAGAATTTAATGCTTATATCTATTCTAGTGCTCTTGGTTTTAGTTAATTTACCTTTTATAGCAGCTTCACAAACACATATATCTGATACTTATTTGTGATCAATTTTTAGGTTTTCCAGTTGGGTGTTGCTCTTTGTAAATATTAAGTCATCTGTCGAGAGGATTTGCAATAAGTCCACAGCCTTTATAAGTATTTATGGTTTCATTCAACATATTTGTTAACAGAGTTAGAGATTAAGTAAAAGAGTAAAGGGGACAAGAAGTCTTCTGGGAACATTCTTCTTATTATGGATAATGGCTAGTTTTAATTACCTTCTCTCTGCTTTGTTGTGGTAGGGTTGTTTTCCATTTTGACATGGCATGGTAACTGAATTGGGTATAATTAAAGCTAGCAGTAGAATAATAAACTGGCAGAGTCACTAGAGCATTGGAAAAAAAAACCTTTGCAACATTTATTCCAGATCTTTATGTTCTGAGTTCAAATCCCACTGAGGTCAACTTTGGTTTTTGTCTCTCCTGGATCATTAAAATAAAGTGTCAGTCAAGTATTGCAGCCAATGGAATTGAGTAGTCCCTACTCCTTGTACTTATATAAGGAACAATTATTACAACTAGTGGGAGCACGATGAGATGGAAGAGTCATTAGAGCATCAGTAAAATATCTTGTGGTATTTCTTGCAGCTCTTCATATTGTAGGTCTAAATCCTGCTTAAGTCAACTTTGTCTTTCATCCTTCAACCATTAATACAGTGAAATCAGTTTAATTAACAAAGTCCCTCCTTCCAAAAGTGTTTATGCCTATATTAGAAATTGTTACAAGAGCCAGCAGTTATAGTGTGTTATTTAGAGAGGCTTTCCTGATCACCTGAGTTTCCTTTTTCCAGATGCTATGGGTGTGTGTGCATGTGTGTGCATGTGCGTGCGTGTGTGTGTGTGTGTGTGTGTGTGTAGTAATAGCACCATCACATATACATAAGCAAAATTCCATCATTATGAGTCCTGCTTGATCAAATATAAAGTATATTTTGGCACAAAAGAGGAAGGCTGATCTTTAAGATGCAGTGTTGGCTGTCAAGCATACATATACATGTACATACATCCTCATCATTTAACATCCACTTTTCGATGTTTACATGGCTCAGACAAAATGTTTCAAGGCAGATTCTCTATGATTATATACTCTTCCTGTCACCAATGCTCTCTCGTTTCCAGTAAGGCAATATTTCTTATGGCCAGATGTGTTTTTCCTAGAAGACTGGAAACAAAACAACATCACTTATACAAAAATGATGCTCATTTACGATCATCATGTGATGTCAAGACAATGGTACCACACTCCTCAAACACATATTCAAAAGGCTTCTTCCAGTTTCTCTTTACCAAATCAAAAGGCTTTGGTCACCCAGGGATATAGTAGAAGACACTTACCCAAGGTGTCACACAGTGGGATTAAACCCAAGACCCTATGGTCAGAAAGCAAGTTTCTTAACCATACAGCCACACCTGTGCCCATACATATATGTGTGGATAGCTCCTAGGAGAGCATGTGAGGCTGAGCTATCTGAGTTTCTTAATTGCGTGTTGTTCATGGCTAACTTACTACTATAATACACTTACCACATTTCATTTTCCCTTGCATAACAACCTCAGGCTCCATGTCTTCACTAAGAAGCAATCCCCTTCACCATCATCATTATTATCCATATCATCACCACTGCCACCCCTCACCCTTCTCCTACATCCCCTCTTGTAACCTTTTCCTCAAATCAATGATTAATGAGATTTACTCCAAAAGAAAAATGAATTATATATATTATTCTTTAATGTTTTTTTCCTCGTTAATCAAAGAAAACAAATACATGTGTGTATGTGTGTACATGTGTTGACACATAGATAATGACATTGACATGTATACACACATCCGGGACATTGACATACACAGATATACACGCATTCAGACACATAATGACACTGAGACATGTGCATACACACACAACGCACCCACACCCACACACATTCACTCACACACAGACACATTCACTCACACACAGACACATTCACTCACACACAGACACATTCACTCACACCCACACACATTCACTCACACACAGACACATTCACTCACACACAGACACATGCATAGTGACAAATTGATACACACTCACACCTGTAGTGTAATAAAAGGAATAATTTTGAATAATTAATGTCTCCCAATCCTTTTATCTCTTTCTTTCTATGAAATACGTAGTACAATAGTCAAGCTATCACTACTACTACTACTACTACTACTACTACTACTACTACCACTATTATCTACAATAGAAAAAAATAACATTTAAAATGTACACACACCTCTTTTATGCACAATACACACACACACACACACACACACACACACACACACACACACACACACACACACACACACACACAATATCTCTAGCGCGAATAATATTCATAGCAATCATATTTCTTTGATAAATAAATAAAAGTAATGAAAACAATATTATTACATCACCTCATTAACTGATGCCTGCTGTATCTCTAATCTACATTAGTGTTATAACGAGAGGAAATGAACAAATGAACAGGAATCTCATCTCTGTGAGTGTTGTAGAGGAGGAGATATACAGGGTTTTCATTTATCTATTGTAGGGAGAGAAGACAAACAGATCAGAGGGCTGTCGGCTATACTTGTGTTATAAATGGAGGAGTCAAACAGATGTAAAGGGCTCTCATTTATGTCAAGTGTTGTAGATAGATCAGATGAACACAGCTTTCATTTATGTCAGTGTTGTGGAGAGACAAACAGAGCACTTTACTATGTTTATGTTATAAAGAAAGATAGACGGATGAATAGAGTTCTCATCTATCTTAGTGTTATATATAAAGATCTCATGTATGTGAGTGTTACAGAGAGAGAGATGATGAACTGATGTGAAGGATAGTGGTTTTCTTGCAAGCATGGAAACACAACATAGGGATCCTCTACACAGGTGTTCAACCTCCTAAAGCCGGTACCCAAATCTCCCACAAAACACTTCTTGTTCTTTGAAGAAATAAAGAGCACATGGAATATAATAAACAGACATAACAGACAGGAACTGAATACCTTCAATCATAGGTTTGTTGAATTAGAGCAGTATTGAGGCTAAAAGACAACAGTTGAAACACAAAAATGATGTGTGAGAAAACAAAGGACATGAAATATACTTGTTACTTTTATTATTGCAGTTGGTGTCGAGAGAGGAGATGAAGAAATGCTGAGATTAAACTTAATCTATGTAGTTTGGATCTAATGTGGTGTAGTGATTTGTACCCTTAATTACTAGATACTTGATTAAGCATCACAAGTGAGCCACCACAGTTTCATGTGATTGATCTATAAATCAACTAATCAGTGTGAAGCTGTGGTATGATATGGCTTCTCTGTTGCTCTAGAATTCATCCTCTTATCACCTCATAACTGTTTCATGTCTAACACATCACAGAGTGTTGAGGGTGGCTGACATGTCTCATCTCTTGCCAGGCAGATGACCTCCAGCATTTGAGCAGACAGCTTCAGACTTTGCACATATGATTTGGTGTTTTAGGACCGATCAATTCTGAACATTCGCATGATGTCCCATGAGTAGCTTCTGCAGACACAGCACAGTTTTTCTCTCCTCCCACTTGACAATTGTATATTAATATTTTTCATTGTAAACAGCCAATGCAAAATATATCATGTCCAGCAATAAATACTGGTTTCAAATTTTAGTGCAATGCCAGCAATCTTTAGGGAGGTGTTAAGGCGAATATAACTCCTCCAAATCCTATTTACTTAATGTGTCTTAACCCATTCCCCAATGGTTTAAACTTTTGGCACAAGATCAGCAATTTTGAGGGAGGGGGTAAGTCGTTTCCATCGACCCTCAGTGCTTATCTGGTAGTTATTTTAGATGAAAAGATGAAAACCAGAGTCAACCTCGAAGGAATTAGAACCCAAAACGTAAAGAAGTATGAAATGTATTTTACCCGGCCTGCTAACGATTTTTCCAGCTCATCAACTTACGTATGAACTTCATAATGCATTTCGAAGTTTAAACATGGTATGTTTGTGTGGAGGAGGTAGCCTTTGTGGTTACCACCTCTGAAAGAAATGTGGAATACGCCTGGGTATATAAAAAAAAATGTTTGTGCGGATGTAAAATAAAAAAAAAAAATAATGGATCACACGCACACCGCCAAATAAATTCTCATCGGGACAAAGATGGTGCTACGAATAGCGAAATAACGAGGCATGTATTCAATTTCCACCTAATCTCTTTCACTCGCAAGGTTTGGGACGATTGGTGGTTACAGGAAATGAAATTTGTCCGAGATACCATTCTTTGGAGTCGAAACCGGGATTTCACGATTGTCTTGTGAAGCTCTTGTCAATGATACTAATGAAATCCTGTATAAGTTCATATTTAAAACCATATTTGAAATGTTACAAGCGACAGATTACCATTCTGATACCTCTCACATAGCACCACCACACTTCCTTATACAGAATATCTTTTGTCTCGAAAAAATCTTGGTTAAAATTAATAACTATATTCGATTACAGTTACGCATTCATTCGTTTGTTGAAACAATATAAATTTTTTGCCACGCAATCTAAGACACCGACAAGCTTGGATACGTGAACAATTCTGACAGGCTTGATCTTACTGTAATTTTTACAATCACCTCTTCATAGAAACAGCGAATATACACTGAAATGTGCGGAGAAATATTTTAGTGAAATAGCACTTTCATTTGCATTCGATATTTCTGAGCAGAAATTGCATGATTTATGTCATTTGCTTCATTAGTTCTGGGCTGATGGAATAACAAGCAATGAAGAAATTTGATTAGATTAATAAAAATAAACGAAAATCCGCTAATAGAAAATAAACATTATATTGCATCAATTGTCTGCCTATCTAAACAGAAGGCATATTGAATTCATGTCTAGCAATTACACGCTGCATGTTTCAGTTATATTTATCAAGAAATTTAAGTAGTCGTCCAAAATGAGGATATAAACCAGAAACATATTTCTTTTCACTTTCTTTGAATTTATATATTTTTTCAAATTTTCTAATGAAAATCTGAAATTTATTGGAAAATAACTTTGCTTCCAGGCCTGTTTAAATGTTATTTCTGGTTTTCTGTGCTTGTGGCTATTCCCATCGAACAAAGCCCTCAGATTTGAGAAGATTAAAATTAAAATAAAATCACCAATATTAATAATTAGCGAGAATCTTGATAGTTTTAGAGAAAGAAAATAAGAGTTTAAACATGGGTAGGAAATATTCCTTCATTCTGCATCTAGTTAATTATATGCATGTTTTCAGCTCCACTGGTTGGTGGTGCTATCCAAGAAGCTATAGATGTTAGCTTAAATGAGAAATCATTTATATAACTTGCAATTAATTAGTTCACATGGTGTGTTCCATCTTCCGGCACTGCACGGGTGGTGAACACCATGTGTAAATATTGGATGCTTGCTTTTACTTTAAGCCTTCATCAGTTTACGCAAATGGCTTGCCCTTGGTGAAAAATAGAAAATAAATGCGTGTTCGATTTCCGAAACTTAAAATTAAGTTCGAATACATTGCCGTATTGAATATTTCTAACAAATAGGCATATATGAAGATAGGTATCACAGTTATAAACACTATCGTAATTTAAAGGAATAAAATAGTGTATATTTGTTAATTCTAGAGATGAAGTTTCAAAAATGACTTTCAAATACCCTAAATATAGAGGGGAGTAGATGTCTGGCTATTCAAGATTTCCTAGGTGTATATACGGCTTAAGATTATGTACTTCTGCCCTAGAAATAGGCTATAAGGAAAGGTACAATAATTGAAAAGAAAGTTCTGTGTTCTAGTGGTTAGGTTGCTGTTAAGCTAGGTTCACAAGCGTTACAACACGCTTTCGTCTCCTGGATCGAATATAGCGCATGCATTCTTCACTTTGGTCTTGTTTCCCAGTTTGGCCTTGGTGTTGCAGGTGAAGCGTTAGGTGTCTTTCTCAACCGCATCTCAAACATAGTAACCCATGGAAATTGCAATCAGGGGAATTAGTAAACCTGAAGTTGTGGCTGGGGAAGTCATAGAAATTCTCCGGAGCTACTTTTGACTCTTCAGGAGGTACGGCACGGAGCGAAATCTTGCTGCCACACATATGGTCATTCATCAGCAACATTCTCCAGCCAGTGTTTGATCACAATCTCCATCTGCTACATATAGACATCTGATTTGAGTGCAACGCCCTGTTCAGAAATGCAGAGATAAATTCCTTCGTGTAGATGTCGTCAGGATGCTTACAGTGCCCCTACCTGCTGATCCCGGCTTTGTAGTGTCTGATGCAGTTGTCCATGTCACGTCTTACAGCCTTTAATGTGTTCTCAGATTATTGAGCAGCATTCGTTATGACACGGATTCAATTCCTGGATTGAATATCGCCCAGCGTCAGTCAGTGAAGCAATTCATTTTACATTCTTCAACCACCATCAAATAAAGCGTAACACGTATGGTATCTGAGGTTTCCTCTCTGAAAATCTTGATGAACCCCGGCCACATGAGCTAATACGCTCAAGGCAGATTTACAATCATTGAATCAAACAATGCTCTTTAAGCTTCAAAAATATGTAACAAAAGAATCCAAAATAAGTATATAAAAGACTAAGAAATCTAAAACAAATGTAATACACAATGAAGGTTAGATAGATGAACGATCTATATATAAGAGTAGCGTTTACAAGGTCTAGTGGTTCAGGTGTTTTACTAACGATCTATATATCAGGGTTTCAATTCCTGAATCGGCTGGTGTTTTGTGTTCTCGAGCAAAACACTTCATCTCTCGTTGCTCTGCGGTCATTTCGACATTTCACGTGTGACACACCGTGCACCTGTTCAGGTAATGTCGATTATTTGTTGGCGGGGTTGAGTTAATGTACAGCACAAACATTCGATCGCTATAAGCAAGATCAGCTGGAAACTACAGAACTGTCAGAATTCTCAGACTAAGAGGGACTACCATAATATGAATGTGTAAATGTGTGTGTGTGTGTGTGTGTGTGTGTGCGTGCGTAAACAGTTATGTATCTGAAAAGTCTATGCTCAAGCAACACTCTTACGTTAGAATTTCCTCTTCATGCGATATTTTTTCTAACACCCCTAAGTCTATAACATCTTATATTGGATTGGCCAAAAATCCGTTCGGTATTTGTTGACACTAAATTCCAAGCTTTAATAAGGAGCCAAGTACACTAAGTTCCGTATGCACCGTGCGCATGCGCAGTCGTTAGATACTTGACAGTTCTACATATTTGCATGCAACTTGCAACTGAAGAGGTTGTAATTGTTGATGATTGAGAAGCAAAACAAACGCCATCACCTCGTCTTTGAAAAAGCAGGGACATATGCAGTGTACGGAGAGGATGCTGTTACGGAACTGGTGTGCTTTAAAGATGTAATCCGGGAAAATATGGCTGAAGCAATATCCCACTTTAGCCAGTCAAATACCATTAATAGCGATACTAAACCCCTTTGAAAAGCATCGGCACCAACTTGGGTTATGTACACAGGTTTGATGTCAGAGCCACATGTCATTGGAAAAAGGGTGATCTCATTAAACGGATCTCTATCTGCAATTCAGAAATGTGACGAAGACGATCCTTTTTAAGGAGAATGGTGACAGAGGAAGAGAATGGTGACAAGGGAAGAGAATGGTGAAGGAAACTGCGTGGGATGTGTGTATTTATGTGTATGTGTGTGTGTGTGTGTGTGTATCTGTGTGTGGATGCATGTAAGTTCATGTCTCACCCCAACCGTTTGGCAGCACTAACTGAATAATTACTAAAATAAGAAATTAAAAATGGGGTAGATTTATGTGACTTAACCCATGCATTCGGTGCCACAGCATGGCCATAATTAAATGTATTGAACAACTAATTTAAAAAAAGAGAACGAAAAGACAGCTACAAAAAGCTGTGCTTATAAAGATTCGCCAGCAACCGATTTTCAACAGATGTAGCTGTTTCTTCTGCCTAACTAGACAGTTACTCTATTTTACAGAGTTGTTCTACACTACAGCCTGCTTGGAATGATATTGCTATAAAATATTCCAATATCGATCGCCTTAATATAGAATTAATAGTAATGCAGAGCCATGATTTCTTATTTTATTTTTGTTTTTATTATCTTTTATTTTGACGTTGTTTTCTTTGTTCTTTTTATTATTCTTCCTCATATCGAACCGCATTATGTTCAGATATCCAGTATCTATAACTTCAAAGTATATTATAAGCATACTCTTGACGCTTTGATGTCATTCTTGGTTATTTTTATCGATCGATTTTAATCAAATAAAATCGTAAAATGAAGTCAAAGATGTAAGAATGTGCGCCATTATCTGAACATTCAAATTTTCTGCCTGGTGTTTGTTTATATTTTCTTTCCCAAACACTACATTGTTACTAGTTAGAACACTTCGGATGTTTAAGTGTCTTTTTATGGACTGTTCTACACTTTAAGATCTAAATAATCATTTTGTTTTATAGTTAGATCACTGGATGTTTTTGTTTACTCTTTACTGTTCAAGGAAACTTTCAGATACGCTGATTATTTTTAATATATTGCATATCAATTAATATATGTATTTATTTTACGACCATCCTATGATAATGTTGAGCGAAGATGGATCCGGTTAACTATTTCAGGCGTAGGATGTTTCAATAAACTTGCCAACAGAGTCGATGTAATTTGAATAATATATGAGCAAGAGATATGTAATGATCTCTCTTCCAACCTCACTCGCTTTCTTTATCCTTCTCGACATACACACATATATTTTATATCATTATTATTGAGTGAGAGAGCAGTGCATGCCATCAAAGTGACACTGGAGTACAAATATACGAAGCTCAATTTACCCATCATGACTAGCCATATGATAAGGGTACACCAGGCACATGCATCACAACCATACGTGCGCGACATGGTGTTCTCATATCAAAATAAACAGCACATGACCTTGCGGGTAGGGTCCAGTTAAAGTTTTCTTCAGATCGAGTAGCCAATCCCACTCAAAAAGTCCCTTAATAAGGGTTGTTTGAGGATGTTGAAAGAAACACTTATCTTTCCAAAGGGGAATTATCTAAACTCCTCCACATTCCTCTCAACACATTACTGTGATGCTCCCCCACTACTTCTGCTCATGATCAGAAATGCACATATTGTTAGCCACCAAGGGACATGCCC
>JAOPJW010000002.1:76933722-76944206 GCA_027122535.1 Octopus maya | reverse complement strand
TAACTGACAATTGAATTAAGATCTAGTAGATAACTTTAATATGTACATATGTAATTATGTAGAATACATAGAAATACCAGGTCTATATATGGTATCACTTCAAATAGACAAAGTGCTATTATAATTTAAATCTTTCTTTACAATAAGATTTGCTTTAATTAGAATAAAAATTTTACCAGTGGTTGAATAAGTGCTACTTGGTTTGGAGAGTTCAGTCTTCACTCAGTAATACGTTGGGCAATTCTCTACCACCACAAACTTTAGCTGACCAAAGTCTTTTGGGAGAAAAATTTGGTAGATGGAAACTGTGTGGAAGCCTGTGGTTTGGACTCTTCGTGTTTGTGGATGATACACTTAATTTGTACCATGACATCTTTAATTGCTGTCTCTTCATCTATTTGAAACAAGACTGATTTCTAACAGATATTGCACTGGAGCTACTAGTTAATAAAACTGGAAACTCTTTGTCGCTTCATTGAAAATTGTAAATATAAAAATCACTAAGTTTAGAACATTTGCAGCTCAAATTACGCAGGAAGTATTTTCAAAATCAATAAGAAAAATTTAAAGAAATGAATATAAGGGACTTTTTCCATACACCATAATACTAGAAGAAATTTAAGTTTAGGTACCAAAAGCAGGAAAATCTCTCACAAAATATTTCTCATTGCTTTTTTTGAAATAATCAAATTAAAAATGTTCTTGGTGACAGAAAAATATTTCAAATTTAATTGGAATTAATGCAAATAACAAAATATCAAATATTTGACCATGTACAGAAACAAATTCTCATAATTATTTTCATCAAACATACAAGATTATTTTTAGATTATTTTCAGAATTTGACTCACTTCACACATTAAGTTGCAGTGAAAGTAACTAAGTTCAATATATTATTCATCAAAGAATCAATTTATTGTTTTCTACAGCCAGGAGGAACGGAAATATGCCATTGGCTTTTGGAACAAGTTTCTGTTTAAAGAAAGAGATGGAAAAAGGTTTCTATAATCTTCTTAAAAATGCATGTACACTGTACTATAAATCCTACAATGTGGGGAAACCTTTTGTTTTTCACTAAATTGTGTGAATTAAATAAAACAATTAAAAATAGCAAAAGTAAGAAGTGTGTTATGGAAATTATCATTAACTTTTATTTCTCTCAATTTGGTCCCTTTTAGAAGAGCTGAGAGAGAACGAAAGTAAAAGTCAGGCATTGCTGGGTGTTTAAGAAGCTTGCTTTAAAACCATGTAGATTTGGGGGTCAGTGTCAGTGCATGGCACCTTAAGCAACTCTCTGTTACTATAGCCAAAGGCTGGCCAATGCTTTGTGAGTGAATTTGGTAGATAGAAACTGTATGGAAGCCCAGTGTGTGTGTGTGTCTTTTTTGTTCATTTGTCCCACTACTTGACAACCAGTCTTGGTTTGTTTACATCGCCGTGGTTACGCTGGTTTGGCAGAAGTGATCAACAGATTAAGTACTGAGGTCGATTTGCTTGACTAAACCCTTCATGACACTGCTCCAGCATGGCTTCAGTCTGATGACTGAAGCAAATGAAAAGCAGTAACAGCAACAATCATAAGTAATAGAAACTAAAAACATGATGAGGGGTTAGTAGAAATGAAATGGTGCTGATGTGACGAGTGAGAAACGAAGGGTGTCACGGAGGAGGCAACAAGGATACAATAAAAGTGACATCTAATTGTTAAAACTGCATCAGCAAGATCAAATAAATGACTTTCTGGTACCATAAACATTTTAGGAATGGTTAAATGCAATCTTTACAACAATAACATATGCTTGAAAACTGCAGAATTTTTAGTTTATTTTCTACAAAATAATTAAAATTGTAAAATAATTAGATAAGGTAGTCAATGTAACTCTGGTGGACTTTAATTATAAATAGAGTCATAATTAATTGGGTCGTCTTGAACTCCTTTATGGTGATAACAGTTACTGAAAAGAGTGTACTCTGGGAAATTCATAGAGAGAAAATAGTTGAAATCTCCCACATTTATATAAGTTGATAGAACACTTTTTTTAATATTCAATTATAATTGTTTAATTAGGAAATGCCTGTGTATAGGATAAAGTTAAGGCAGATGCTTAAGAGTGGAAGTAACAAAGAAATCAATAAGAATGATCATTACTAAGCCATGAGCAGTCAACAAGATATTGATCAGTAATTTAAGGAGACAGCAAGATAAAATTCCCACTTGCATATGTGTGATATGTGTAATAAAATTTTTGATGTATGGCATAGCGAGTATGTGTGCATGTGAGAAGAAAATGGTTTCTGAATTGAAGAAAGAAAATCAATTATGATGATGTAAAAGATATGACAGCTCAACTCTAGCATCTGTATAAGAATAAATATTGCATGAACTGATATTTAAAGCAGTTCTTGAATAGAATCTCCAACACAATCCAAATATGATAGAATATATATATTTTCAAATAGCAACGGATGTAGTTCAAGTTAGTTACAAACTTCACAATCAATTTCACAACATTTTATATCTCCAGGAAATAATGAACAGCAAGAGGAACAAAATCCCAGAAAACTGGTGGATGATTTCTAAGTAAAATTAATAATTCACAAGAATCATTGAGATATTTTAGTTTATTTTGGATCTGAACTGCAAAACAGCTGGTTAAATAGTTAAGATCATGTTTGATACAAATGTGTCGTTAATAGAAATAACTGATCCCAATTTTTCACTGTTATTTTAATTCATCGACCCTAACAGGATGACAGTTAAAGTTGACCTCGGTGGAATTTGAACTCAGAACGTAAAGATGGACAGAATGCTGCTAAGGATTTTGCCTAGAGTGCTAATGATTCTGCCAGCTTGCTGCCCAATAATGGTTTCAAATTTTGCCACAAGGGCAGCCATTTTGGGGGAGGGGATGAGTCGATTGCATCGAGCCCAGTGTTTTGCTGGTACTTAATTTATCGAACCCAAAAGGATGAAAGGTAAAGCCAACCTCGACGGAATTTGAACTCAGAACGTAGCGACAGGCAAAATACCACTAAGCATTTTGTCCAGTGTGCTAACAATTCAGCCAGCTTGCCACCTTGTTGTTAATAGAAGAAATAACTTGTCTTTGTAAAGTAAAATATAATTTCACAGGGTAAGTGAGTAATAAAATAAGAGACAGAATGAATAATTTATCTGCCTCAAGTCAAGTTTAACAAATAAAGAACACATTTGGCAGGAATATAAAAGCAACTAAGAATTTATAAGGGTTCTATTTTTAAACCCTAACCCCTATCTTAAATCTTGTAGCTATAAATACTTCATCATGTTTCAGACTAGCAGGGTTGACTTTAAAACAATTTAATTTCAACGATTGTTAAATACACAATATTTAGATAGCAATAATTAACCACTGCTTAACTAATCATAGTTTAGACACGGTTAAGAATGTTGAAAAGTTTCATTTCCAAATGAATATAAGAACATCTTCAGTGCAAGCTCTATAAATATTATATGTAGAGGAAATATAATAACAATTTACTAAGCATAGTGAAATACTAAGCACAATACTAAAACTACTGGTTTACTTTCATAATGTATTGGTGGGTGGGTAGGGGGGGACTTCAGATTTTCTCCAAATACAATAGGTNNNNTTTCAAAGACATTGATGCATTCAGACACATTTATGATAATAGATGAAGGATTGCATATTTTGTGTGTAAAATACTATAGATCTTCATTAAACAAGTGAAACAAACATTTTTACAGAAGACGGTCAAATGAATTATATGATTTACCCAATATCAAATAAGTTATTATCAGAAAACAGAAAATATTCAAGTAGTATGGATATATATATGACATGAGAATTGAATTAAATTCCTCAAGTTACTTTTTTTATTGTTACCAGAACAAGTGTAATCCAAGGAAGACATACCAGACTGTAATTATAACAAGCATAAACCGAAAAAGCAATTTGCTGGGGAGAAAAAAAATAATCAAAAAAGGTAATTAATACCAAGTTTCAGGTTAAATGCATTGTTCTGTAGACACCTGATAAAAAATAGTGAAATCCATCATAAGGAAATTTTTGCCAACATTCTGAGGAAACAATTAAGGAACGGGGAAACAGCTGCAGAAATGTAAATTTACAAACCTTTATGACTCACACACAATTTATAAAATTTCTAAGAGAACTGCGCATCAGTGTGTTTTGAAAACAAAAAACAAACAGAAAGAAAAAAAAAACGCCATTTCATTTGTCTGTAATTTAGATCTTGAAGAAATACATTTATTCTGATTCTGCATGAGACATTGGGAATAATATATTTCTTCTTTCACACAAGGAAATTAAGTTTCTTGTTCAAATAATGTATCAAATTATCATATTGTGATAGAAAATTTCTATCAGAGAATTATATTTTTCAAATTTAAATGGAAACAAATATGTTCAAAATAAAATTTTCACTTGTCCACCCATTCACTCTTTTGTGTTATGTCTATGCATTATGTCAACACGTCTATCTATATTTATCATCATCATCATCATTGCTGCCACCATCACCACCACCACCACTACTACTACTACTACTACTACCATCTCACTGTGTGTGTGTGTGTGTGTGTGTGTGTGTGTGTTATATACAAGTTTTATGTCCACAACAAAAATAGCATTTTCTTTTTTTTACTTCTGAGATAAATTTATGACCAAATAAAAATAGGAAGCAATATTTACAAGGAAATTGAGAAATTACATGTTGCTATGAAAACTACCTGATAACCTAGATCAAAATAGTAATAGATCATTTCTCAAAGCATGATTTATAAAAAAAAACATTGAGAGAGGGAGAGAGAGAGAGAGAGAGAGAGAGAGAGAGAGAGAGAGAGAGAGAGAGAGAGAGAGAGAGAGAGAGAGATGGATACTATGCAAGAAGTGGTTGTGTGAACAGTGTTGAAAATATATGAAGAGAAGGAAATTAATCTTATTTTTTGAGCCTTCATCCCAGGAGTCATTTTCCTAATACAGGTGTAATTTTTTTTTTTTTCTATATTTTAAAAACTTTTTATTTCATCTTCACGATTGATCAAATCCAAATAAATGTTTTTCCACTTTAACACTACAGGAATCTGATCAATTATATTATAGGAAAAAGCTGACATATCAATTCAGTAGTTTTCTGTCTATAGTTTATTCTTAGTAGTTCCAGGAAGAATCAGATAAAATAGTGATTTGGTGCAGGTCTAATTTTTTGGCAGAGTCAAAATCAATTTAATTAATCACAGAATATTACTGGTACATAATCATATCCACACTAGTGAATCAACTACTATTTGACTTGAATAAAAATCTCTTTCCAGTCTTAGTAAAGTCAATCATAAGATCTGGTTGAGAATGTTACTGTGCTACTACTTCTACTATTTTACAGATAGCATTTACTCATTCATTGGGAAGATTTTAAGTGAATCTTGGGAGAATTCCTACAATTATTTGATACATAATTTCTTGGAGAAATTATTGAAGTCTTGCATGGTTAAAAGATTTATACAAATGCATTATTTCTACTTTGCAATTTTGAAGTAGCAATTGCACTTACATCTTATTAAAGTTTAAAACATACAAATTTTCTGAAGAAGGATTTATGTTTTCAGCCATTGATTAAATGATGATTCTAAAACTCCAATACACTACACAGTTAAACAGAGACAACCTTTGTTTCTCTTTGGTGTCTTGCAAAGTGTTCTTTAGTGGTGTTGTTGATCAAATCCAATACTGGTATCTATCAGTTTCATTAAATCTGTGTTCGACAGAAAAACTGATCTCATGGATGAGAAGTTCTTGGTGTAGAAATGGTGCAGAATGATAAATTATTGTTTCCTGATTAGCTTGTTTCAATGGAATGGAATTTTATTGGATAGAAAAATTCTACCAATTTCTTTTCTTTTGATAAATTTTTCTATTCTTTTGATAGATTTTTTTTTTTTCATGTTCAGTTTGTAGTGTAGACTGACTCCGACTATTGACATTAGTGAGAAGATGAAGGATGATGTTTCTTTTGAATTCTTAAGGGTTATTAATAATATGAAAGCAAATGCAGTAAAACAGTGCTAAAGAATGGCAAAAGAAACAGAATGCTGTGCATTTTGTTTAATGAAAGAAACAGATAATGAAAGAGTATTGAAGTGGAGGAGGGGAAAATGAAACAAGAAAACACTTTGATCATAGCAGCAAGCTAAAACAGTAAGATAGGAAATACAATAAAAGGTAGAAGCCTTTTTTAAAGCAAGGCAACACTCAAGTGTTCAAATAATTCTCACCAAGAGATTTCAATATAAGGAAATCTATCTGAGTTTGAGATAATCATTTTGGAAGTAATCAATCAGATATAAATAGCTTTTTAATGTGCAATGGTTTAAAATGCAGAGGTTTCTAAGAGAGAAAAAAATTTAGGGCTAATGAAAGAAAGACGTTGGGAAGCAAATTAATCTCTATTCAAAAGTGAAAACAGATTTGCCTTTTGCTTGTTGCATAAGATAATTCTATGGCGATGGAAGGTGGAAAAGATAAGAGATTGCAAATGTAAATCTAATGACATTTTTAAAGAACATATCTATCATAATGGCAAGAAATTAGCTAAGTTTCTGACAGGATTTCATAACAATGATAGCAATCTTCTACTGTGGGCCATTCTGGGGGTAGACCCCATTCAAGCATTTAGCTGATCATATTGACCCCAGCACTTATTTCAGTGGTTATTTTATTGAACCTATGTATTGAACCACTAAGTTACGGGATATAAAAGGATATAATATGAATGCAGCACTAGATTCAATTGGTGTAAACCAGTGGGGGTGGGGAAACCCCCTACTTGTGGCCGCAATTGTGCCTGCGAGCACATTCTATCCCACCTGCACGCTGATATGGAGAAAATATACTAAATTTTTCAATTGTGAAATTTATACAATATTCATACACCTATTTGTGACATAGGTCGTATTTCCACTATGACTTAAAAAGGTCAGACTTGCACAGAAATCGTCCTGTAATTGCCATTTGAATGGAAATTTTGTTTTCCTGATAAAACACATATTGCTAGGTTTGTGCCACCTCTTTGACACCCAACTACACTCTAGCTGAAAAAAATAGAATACTGCTTAAGTAATATAAACATCCTAAATTCAGTGGTGGCATTAATGAAGATGTTACGTGTTAACTTAATGTGTTAAACTTATCTTTATTAATATATATCGAATTATACATAGATATAAGAGTTATAACTTGTGGTCTGCCTGTGGACCTTTTTCATTAGAAAGTTTTGCCTGACGCACTAAAAAGTTTCCCCACCCCTGGTGTAAACAAAAATGTAAACACACACACACACACACACGTATATAAGCACATAGCTATTGTCTGTGCTCATGTCTAGATTTTCTCTGTTTTTGAATATTTTATAAGGAGAAACTTGAACAAACATTTTGTATTCTAGCCTTGTAGGATTTATTCATTTGTGTGCCAGCATTTTTCTGTTAGCCAAAATACCAATAATTCACACTAACAAGGTAGGTTTTCCAATGGTCTGTTTACTTGTTAGAAATAACAACTGAATCTTCCTCAAATCTTACCATGCTGTTTTAAAACAAGAAGGACATACAAAATGTGGTCCTAGAAATACAGACTAGGGATGGGCAAAGATTGAACACCTTTCATCATAGGTCAATTCAATCACAGCTAATTTAAGTCGAAGAACCAGATTTACAACATCAATGCTTTGATCTACCTCTATCAATCCAGATAGTAACATGATTCGTTCTGCTTACACTTCTTTTATTATAGTGTGAATGAACCCTTTGCTTTAAGTTAGAAATAATTTTTCGTAGACTAGGTAAAATCCAAAGACAATATTTCTGAGAGAAATCGCTGTTAATTTTCTTTATAGTAGATCTTAACCTTTGTTGAATCTTACAAAAAAATGACTTTTTTATTCACAGATAAAAATACAAGCTTACATTAATGTGAGAAAATTTTTATAGCAGGCTGGCTCAATCATGATACAATTCCAGGATTGTCTAGAGAACAAAAATAAATGTTCATTATGAGATTTCAGAAGAATGCTGGAAGTACATTTCAGCCACAACAGGCAATAAATAACAATGGCAAGCGAAAACATCAGAGCCATAGTCTAAAGTAATAGCGTGAGGAAATTACAATAATAGCCTGGCTGAAGAGGTACTTTGTGATTTGAATTATTTGTTGGATTAGCTTATATCATTCTAGATAAAATCATAAGAATAATTTTTAAGCTGAATAGGTGCAAAGTAATTTAGAATGGAAGGCCAATATCTGAAATGATCCCCAAAAAGAAAAGGAAAACAAACACATTGAGAAAATAAATATTTTTCAAAGGATTAATTCAAAAATGCTTTATCCGTTGTAACCTTTTACATACATTATATATAAAATAAAAATTATCAACAACTAAATCTCCACAAAGATAACCTTTCAGAGATGAAAATGTATTGACTGCTACTGATTAATATAAAAGAGAAAAAGGAAAATGAAATAATTTAAGAATAGTAGCTTTTTTCTTTTTCTTGTAGTCAATAATTCCTGATTTTAATCTAAGATAACAAAAGTAATTAAATAATGTGTATATGTATGTATTATGTAATTGGCTGTACAGAACAGGTATATCATGTCCCCTGTATGTCGTATGAGACAGCTATATGGGTTACTAACAGGATGTACATTCAATAGTAAAACTCTGCCTCGGGCAACTGTCCAACCCATGCCAGCATGGAAAAGTGGATGTGAAATAAAATCATTGAGACACACATATACATGCTGTTTAGTCCCAGGTCAGTCCAGGTTGAGTAGACCAATGATTAAAGATATTCAAGAGCTGGCCATCCTCTCTTTTCAGCACTCTATGGTCCTATATTATTATCTAGTGTCTATTTAATGTGCTCCTTCCTTATTGATGATGGTAAGAGTGTGATTTTAGGTAGTTCTGGCTGCTGTTTCTAGCAAGTTGAGCAATCACATTCAGGGTCCCTTGTTGGTTTGCCCACAGACATGCTTCAATAATTAGTGTAATAAATCCAGTATTTTTCCAGATAGTTTTTGTCTAACATTCAATCCAAAGGTGAAACAGTGTTTGTGTGTATGTGTGTGTGGGGGGGGGGGGAGCAGCTTACAGAAGAATGATACCTATAAACAAATATTTTGAATGCCAATTAGGAGTGCTTCCCTTATATTCCACTTTCAGAAAATGTATGAATTTCTCAATTATTAATTTCCTTCTCAAAATCTGAGTTTTTGCTAATGTAGAAATATATTTTTATCCTATAACATCTGTATTCAGTATAGTAAACACCCAGAACAATGTATGTAAAGAGACAAAAAAATTGTGAAGAGTAGAAAGGTTGAAGTTGAAGAATAGAAAATAGCTACATTATTCAAGAGAAAAGGAAAAGCAGTGAACAGGCTAATAAAAACTGACAAATGTTTAGAATAGCAAAACTTAAGGTGAGAATAAGCTGGGGAATTATGTGCATGCAATAATGAGGATAACTGTCAAGGATAAAGAAAAAAAAAGGGGGAAGGAAGGAAAATATGAGTTTCTGTTAAATAAGAAGAATTAATGGAATAAAAAGAGAGTATTGAAGATTAATCCAAGCACATTATAGAAATGTGAATAAAATAGGCACATATAGCAGTTTGAAGAATGAAAGAGAATTTGAAAGCCACATTGAAATAAAGGAGGAATATGGCATTGTGGTAGAGCTAAAGATCTCTGATAAGAATAGTAGCAGTGCCATGTCAGTGATTGATGGTTGGCATATCAACACCATCATCAATTACTGGAAAGCTAAAACAAAGAGGAATAATTCTTGAAGAATGCTCACAGAAAAGAAAAAAAAAAACCCCCAAAAAAACAAAGAAGGAAGATATTAGATTAAAATACCTAAGAATTATGTCATGAGAGAATTACATTGGACTATCATTTGTTTTGATTTACATTGGTAAAAATGAGGAAATATGTTTATAAAACAGCAGAAAAAGAATTAATTATAGATCGCATATTTTTAGAAAAGACTTGTGGATTTAGCAATACAGAACTGAACAGAAGAGAAACCAGGCAATGAAGAAGTCAGTATTTCTTGAGGTAGCCAAGTGTCTTTTCAAATGCATCATGCCCATCTCTGTCCCTCAATACTCTGCCTTCACCAGTTACACAGGCTTTTTGTCCTGTAAGTGACTTTGTGACCTCACAGGTGTTTGTGCCATGGAAAAACCACTCAGTACACACTCTCAAGTATGTGGTATTAAGATGGTGAGGCAGAGAGTAAAGTATTTCCTGACAAACCATCCAACCCATCCCAGCAAGGAAAACAGACACTGAATGATGATAATGATGATGATGATGTGAGTACTGAGGTCAATATAATTGAAATTTCTCACCATGTTCCAAAGTTCAAAAACCATTATTACATAATAATTATTATT
>JAOPJW010000002.1:76848984-76863581 GCA_027122535.1 Octopus maya | reverse complement strand
AGGTCATCAGCATAGAGGAGCTCCCAGGGGCAGCCTGTCTTGAATTCCTCTGTTATTGCCTGGAGGACTATAATGAAAAGTGGGGACTGAGGACTGATCCGTCATGAACCCTTAATTCTACTCAGAATTTTTCATTCACCTTACTGACAGCATCCCTGCACAGGGTTTGTACAGCTCTTACCAACCACTCGTCTATCCCCAGTTTCTGCATTGACCACCAGATAAGAGATCAGAGAATCCTGTCAAAGGCTTTCTCCAAGTCAACAAAAGCCAAGTACAGAGGTTTATCTTTGGCTAGGTATTTCTCCTGTAGTTGCCTTACCAGAAATATGGCATCAATGGTGCTTCTGCCAGGCAGAAAACCAAGCTGCATTTCATCTAGGCTAACTCTCTCCCCAATTAGTTGGGCTATGATCCACTCTGTAACTTTCATCACCTGATCCAATGATTTGATACTCCTATAGTTATTTCTATCGAAAGCATCATCTTTACCTTTGTAGCAGTTGACTATGGTGCTGATACACCAGTCATTGGGTATGACTCCTTCATGAACTACCTGATTTACAATACAGGCGACAAGACCATAACCTACACCACCCAATATTTTAAGCATCTCAGTGGTGATTCCTGATGGGCCAGGTACTTTCCCTGTCTTCATATCCTTAATTGCTTTATCTATCAGAGTACTGTCAATTCGGGTAGCTGGTCCCTCAATTTGGTCAACTTTTGGCAGACTCTCCTCCTCCCATTCATTCTCCACATTCAACAGTCTTTCATAATGGCATATTACAATAAAATAAAAGCAACTAAATTTCTATCTTCCACCATTTTTGGTTGCTATTCTTCAGAACATAAAGCCAGAAGAAATGTTACTATGCATTTTATCTAATGTGGTAACAATTCTGCCATCTCTGCCTTAAAGATTAGCTTAATATCAATGCTAGTGATAACATACATGGATTTATTCTTGATAGGATATATGGCTTTACCCATGACCATTTTACAGAGCCTTCAAGACTAGTGGGAAGAAGGATTGAAGTTATCCGCAGATCAGAAACTTGATCTAAATGTTTGGCTTGTACCTGTAGTTATACTTGCAGTGGTAGCCAGGGGTGGGTTGAGCTGGTTCTAACCAACAACTTAACCACATCCTTTGCAAATGCTGACTACATCCAACAGTTGGCCACAGTTGAGGCTGGAGGCTGTCCAGGAAGCAAAGTAATGCATCTGCCTGAAACTCAAAAATCCAGCTTGCAAATTTGACGAACGCCCCACTGGGAAAGCAAGTGCACTGGACAGTACAGATGCTGTAGCCATAACCATCATTTGCTGTTGAGGTGCAGAGTTCAGGTTCCAAGTTTCAGTGGAAATACAAGTTCACATGTGGTCCTCGGTCACTTGCATACACATCTTGGAATAGCATGATCTGTAGCAGCTCATCTTGCCACCAATTGTCAACCACTCCAGAGCAGACATAACCTTGGATTGCAACGGAATTAATTCTGTTAAATTCATCCAAGGGTCAGTTGATGTGTTAAACTGGGTGAGAGATTAAGAGCACCAATCCAAGAACGGGGACCATCATCCTTCTACTCTGATAGATTTCTACACAGTTTCCGTCAAACAAATTTCTCTCACAAGGCTTTGTTTGACCTGAGGCTGTAGTATAGAAGATACTTGCCCAAGGTACCACACACTGGGATTGATCCCAAAATTACATAATGAACACCTACATCTATTGCCACAGCTATGACTGCAATTAGTAAACCAATCCATACAGTAAACCTCTTTAACTATCACTACTACAGATACTACTGTAAGATTACATTTACAGGTACTACTCTATAATAAGTGTTTATTACTGATACCACATTTATTACTACTGCTGCTGCTACTACTACTACTACTACTACTACTACTACTATTACCACTGTTGCTGTTGTTGTTGTCATCGTCGTTAGTATAGGTGGTGGTGCTGGTGCTGGTGGTGCTGGTGGTGCTGGTGCTGCTGCTGTTGTAGTTACTGAAGCTATTGTTACAACTATGATTGCTGTCATTAATTTTTACTTTGTTAGATTTTTACTTTTGATGTTGTTGTTGTTGTTGTTGTTGTTACATTGCAAATTATTTTTGTTATTACTGCAACTGGTGGTGTCACCAATGCTGCTGTGTTTAGGGTTACTACTACTACTATTACTACTACTACTATTACTACTACTACTTCAGTATGCTAGCAATACTACTATTTGAAGAGATTACCACCACTACTACAATTCACCACTATCACTATTACTACTCCTACTAATATTGTATGTGTGAGGTTTTTTTGAGGAAGTCTGGTAGTTGCCCATGCACACAAGCTTCCCCTCTCTATACCACTTATGTTTATTCAAGGGAAGGGCTTCCAAACATGGGTCGATTCAACTTTAGCACCAGGTGTTGTTGCAGGTGCTGCTGTCAGGTGGCAAAGAGCTGGAACAAGGCATCTTACGACGAGACATCTTGCTCAACTCTCAAAAAGGTCAGCCAATCCATTGCTCTGGATTGGTACATTTTACCAACTGCGAAAGCTTGCTTGGTACGGTCAAATATTCTGCCACAACTCCCTGTCCGAAACCATTCTTCATGGCACAGTTGGGAGAGAGAGTGAAAGAGAGGCAGATGAAGAAAATCCTGGTTTGACAGCATCAAGAACTGGACAGGTCACAGCACAATGACCTTGCAACACATGACGGAGAACAGAGACCAGTGGCAATGGTTGACTCTATGAAAGCATCTACAGAGGCATCCCAATGCTTGGTTGCATCAGTTAAGGGATCTTAATGATGACGATGATGAAAGAATTAAAGGCAAAGTTGACCTAGGCAGGATTTGAACACTGAGAATAGGAATTTAGAACAGATACCATGAGGCTCCTTATCACTTAGCCAATTCTCCTCCTTAAAAATAGCTTATGTTATTTATATATAAAGTAAGCATAGTCTGACTCACTGCATACATATCAATGAATCATACTTAAAACAATTCCACACCCGATCAACACAAACTTCAAAATTAAAAATATTCATCACAATCGTTGTTGTTGTTGTTGTTGTTCTTGTATGACACCAGGTTAGCTCTGATTGGACTACATATGCCTGTCCAAACAAAGTTAATCTAGAACAGTGGTTCCCAAATTTTTCAGGCTGCTGCCCCCTTGGTTTTAAGTCAACATTCCTAGTGCCTTCCCCCGCCACACTCCCCATCACAGACAGACCATTTTCTGCAGAAAATTCAAAACAACAGCATTTCACAAACAAAACGTAACCTATTTAACCCTTTATTTTGTTTGTTTTGTTTTAACATCCATTGCCCCGTTTTGGTCACCCCATTATCACCCCATTTTTTTCTTCACCCCAGGGAGGCAGTACCGCCTATTTTGGGAACTACTGATCTAGAGTTATATAACAAGCCTTTCTACTGTAGGCACAAGGCCTGAAATTTTGCAAGGAGGGCGCTAGTTGATTACATGGATCCCAGTGTTCAGCTATTGCTTATTTTATTGACACCGAAAAAATGAAAGGTGAAATCGACTTCGGTGGAATTTGAACTCAGAACATAAAGAGCCGGAAGAAATGCTGTTAAGCATATTACTTGCTACGTTAATGGTTCTGCCATCTCACCGACTTAATAATAATAATAGTGGCTCAATGCTCTGATGCAGTACCAGGCATTGGCTCGCATGATTTTTTATCTTAGCTGATTGGAAGTGTTATCATGTACGTTGTTCTGTCTTGGTACAAAAGATGGGTTACAGTAAATATTCTGCTCAATACCACAGATTTGCTTGTCAGTTGTTTGACCATAACCAGTTGAGCATGTCCCTTGGTGGCTGGCGATATGTGCAGCTCTGATCATGAGCAGAAGTAGTGGGGGAGCATCATAGCCATGTGTCGAGAGGAATTTTGGGGGTTTGGATAATTCACCTTTAGAAATATGGGTGTTTCCTTCAACATCCTTAAACAACCCTTATTCAAGGACCTTTTGAGCGGAACGGGCTACTTGGCCTGAAGAAGATTCTAACCACGTGAAAGCTCATGCGTTGCTTATCTTTATATAAGATCCCCATGTTACGTACATATGATTGTGATGCAAGGGCCTGATGTACCCTTATCAATGGGTAGTCATGATGGGTATACTGGGCTTCGAATATTTTACCCCTGTGTCACTTTGATGGCATGCATTGCTCTCTCACTCAATGATAAATACTACTAATAATAATAATCATTTCTAATTCAGCAACAAGGGCAACAATTTTCTGAGATGTGGAGTTCATGAATTCCAGAGACACTAATATTTCACTGATACTCTATATTATTGGCCCCAAAAAGATAAAAGCAAAGTTGATCTCAGTGAGATTTGAACTCTGAATGTAAAGAGCTGCAAGTATTGGGTCCTCTCATAAATATTGCAGTTTTTGTCAAATGCATGAGCTAAAAGTTGGAGGGGGGCTGGATAAACTACCTGCATCAACTTGCTATAAAAGAAGGTAGTAATTTTACCTTGTCCTTATTCTTAGTGCAAGTTTTGAAGAGTGCAGTTCAATATTTTTGCAAAGCTATAATGGAAGTGACAAAAGAGCATATTTGGCATATTTTGCTTTATGAGTTCAATAAAAACAACAATGCAACAGAAAGTGTGAGGAATACTAATGCAGTGTCAACAGTGGTTCCAGATAGTGTCAACGGTGATCAATGGTGGTTCCAGAAATTCTGAGCCAGAAACTACAGCCTAAAAGATCCCGGAAGATCTGAAGAGCTCAACCGGGACGTCTTGAAAACCCTATTTGAACAAAATCCCATTGTAACTGTTGAGAAACTTGCAGAGAATGCTGTCAACTTGAATACATCTGATTACCTTAGATTCAAAATATTACAAAGAAGAATATGTTAACAATGGTTGAGAAGTGCAGAGACCGAAAGATCCTTGATGGCAGCATAAAAATCACCAAATGTATATATTGAAGCAGAATACCGAAAGTAACTGCAAAATATGTGGAGATGAGGAAGAAACAATTAACCACATTATTTCTTCTGGCCACCCAGTCTTAACCAAGAAAGAACACATCCACTGACATTATAGAATTGGTACTTACATGCACCAGAAGTTAAGCCAGCACCTCAAAAATACCTACAGAAAACAAATGGTACAGACATGCAATAACAAAGCAATCATAATCTAAGAGATACTCATACACACAAAGAGGGAAATCAAAGTTAGCAAAATATTGCTGCTATGAACCAGCAGGAAAGGAAATATTGTCCAATCGACGTATCAGTCCTAATGGAGAGACTATATCTCTAAAAGAGATGGAGAAATTATCCAAATAGAAAGATCTAGAAATAGAGATAACCCAAACGTAAAACCTGAAAATAGAAGCAATTCCTAGAATAACAGATACTTTGAGAATTATCAAAGCAAATGCAGACACACATAGCAAAAACTCCAAGATTTACAAATATGCATAACATAGAGGAAAGAACACTGCAAGGTCCAACACACACATATTACTTGGAGCACTTTCATTACAGTAGAAATAACAACACTAAAACAAACCACAGCATGTAAGCAAGGCACACTGCTTGGTGAGAGCAGTGAGAGCATGCAATAGAAATAAAACAACTAAATAGTAGTAGTAGTAGTAGTAGTAGTAGTAGTAGTAGTATTAATAGTAGCAAATATATGAATAATAAATAATAAGCATTCTGCAAGCGAGTTGAGATTTTTAATCAGGCTAAAAGCAGCAATTTTCAATTTAGTACAATATAACAAGGAGAAGGTTAAAAAATATGAAAAGACAAAAGCAAAGCAAACATAAAATACTGCTGCCAAGTCATTCTATTGGTTTCTTATGTTTGTTTTAGAGGTTTTATGCTTCTTAAACTTGCAAACAAACAGATAATTGTTACTTGTTCATTAAATGCCTGGTGTTATTACCAAGGTCCCTCTCTAAATTATAGACCAAAAATAACTTACACTGTAGTATTTATCTTGATCTCTTTGAACTTACCATGTGAAATTGGTTGTGTGTGAAAGAAAACGGTCGCTCATAATAATTGCATAAACATGTATTTTGTGGAATCGAAATAACGAGAAGGAAGTGACAACTGTGTCAGTTTCTACAGAAATATTGCCCTATTTATGCTACAAAGATAAAACCTAATAGTTATTAGGAATAAAGATGTCTGTCTGTGTGAATGTGTGTGCGTGTGCGTGCGAGTGTGTGTGCATGTGACTAGGAGTAATTGTACAAGTTGTTGATTAATGCATCAACAGAAAGCTTTCAAGTACAACCACCTTAACGTTTCCATCTTCCTCCCCCAGTAAAATGAGACAAAAATATACCTCTACTAAAAGGAAAGAATGACAAAAACTTAGGAGCAATACAATGCAGTTTTCCATGCTTTTAAGAAATTGCTTTAAGTTAAAGCTAAAATATATCCATTCATCCATTTGTAATGAACAGCTTTGGAATAAAGATGTTTTGTTTTTCATTTTTTTATTATGTATTTCATTCTTTTCTTTGTTTTATATTTTTATTATTTTTTTTTTTAATGCTTTTGTTCTCAATGATTCCATCAGACTGCAGTTCCAATACAAAAACGATCACAAGAGACTTATTTCCTGTACTTGTGAATTATAGTAGAAAATAGAGACAAAGCAAGTGGGATGTGCTAACAGTCTTCCAATGCGCTGCCACAACATTCCGTCTCTTTAGCTTATTAAAACAAGACTGCAATATCAGGTACACAAATTGTTAACATTTTCACTAACATAATCAATTTTAAGAATACTAATATGTGAATTTCATTTTATTTTACATTAAAAGCTGCAAAAAAAAAAAAAAAGAAATGTTGAGTGTTATTCACTTTGATTATATTGAGGAAAAATACAATAAACACGGCACCATAACCATTCTCCACACATATGTAATTAAAATGTAACATTCTTAAAACATACATTAGTTGAGTTATGTAATGGTGAATCCAGTAATGGTACAAAATGAAATGCAATCATTCTGGAAGCATTTATAAGAGAACTGTTAAAAATGTAATTATATAAGAAACCCCCCCCCACCACCACCACCAAAAAAAAACAACACAGTTTGTAAAAGAATTGAAACGCTTTCTTATCTTGTGAAAGTCTTTCCAGATGTAATTCAGTTGAGAAAATGATCATCATTTAGAAAAAGTATAAAGAAATGTGGGATTTATCAAAGAACAAGCCTCAAACTTTTATTACGGTTTACAATCAGGGTAATGGAACTTGTGTTGGAGTGAGAGTAAGAAGCAATTATTGCATTACTAGACTCAAGAGTACTGACTCCAGCAACAAGAAGTAAAAGATAAATTATATATTTTCACCTAGCAATAACCGTACTTCAGAAGATAACCATCTCTGGTTATGGTAATGTCTTTGTAAAATTGTAATATAATGCATCAAAATTTCCAATTTCACAGTTGACTGTGTTTCTGCACTGAGAATAGGAGACATTAATCCTAGTCAACAGATACAATATTTCTTTTTACTAAATCCTATACAAAACTTTTCAATCTTTTACAACATAATTTTTATTTCATTTCATGTAATCTTCAATATTACATTCACTTAAATTTTATATTTAAACAATGCTTTCATGTAAAAAGAGAAGGGTTGCCTATCTAATTGAGTTTACTTTTTTTTTGTTTTTCTTTTCTAAAGGTCATTTGTTATGTCACTTTGGGGGTCTTCAATTTTTTGCTTTTAACTTTGATGTACTTTAGATTTTTGAACTGGAAAACAAAGATGTGTTTCATATTCTTTTATAGTATTTTTATAGTTTATTACTTTTATATCTTTTTACTTTATAGCCTTTTCATAAAAATAACTTCTTTTAATTTTTCTGAATTTCATTTTATGACTAATTGTTTGTAACTTCTTTAATAAATAATCTAAAAAAGCCACAATGGTAGTGCTATAGCCTTTAAAAATGAACTTTAACAAGCTAGAGTGTTAAAAATGCAGCCTGAAGATTCATACTGGCCTTACATTATGTGCTTTCACTCCATGTAAGAAATCTATGATTAGTTTAATTAGAAATAGAGGGGTCAGAGTCTGTGGTATCATAAACCAAGAAGCTGGAGTGAAAGGACTAACACAGCCTCAGTTACATTAGTTCCTATAGAGATCTAAGAAATTCTAAAAGACAACCGGTATACAATAAACATCAAACATTTTTTTTTAATGTAAATAAATGCAGCATCTTCAATTTCCAATACTGTAGTTAATATACACCTATAGATTATGCATGTGGCAACTTTTTAAGAGAAATAATTAGCATTAATGAGGAACACACACACATAACATGGTACAATATTATATTTACCAAAATTCTGAAGAATGGAGTAAATTAAAGATAGAATTCGAAATATATGAATCAGAAAACTAGAATATAATGTATGAACATTGGCTGCTGAAATAATTTGAGTTGGAGAGAATAGAGGATTAATTTAACATCATCATTCAAGCAATCAAAGAAATCTAGAGACATTCAAATTTTGTATGACTTTGAAAGACTTTTCTAAAACAATTACTTCAAGTATGATTCTGTTTTATATCTGTGAAAGAAAAAAAAAAGAGCACTAAATCTGCTGTTACACTTCAATTATGCACAAAAGGATAAATTTATTTGCAATGAGTATATATAAGATTTCTGAGAAATATTTCTAAAAAAAAAACCTTCTTTCAATCAGGAGAAGAGGAGCAAGGCCTCCTAAGGATAGAAATGCCTATAGACAATGGCAGCTTGCAATAAGCAAACAAGTAGACACATTATTATAGATAACAACTTGAAAAGAACTCAAACTTTTAAAACATCTTAAATCCTCCTTGAATAAGACTGGAAACTTAAAACAAAAAGTAATCACAAAGATTAATCTAAAATCATTAGCAAGGATCAGACAGAACATCATTTTGAGAAAGATGCTAAATCAGTTTCTATAAAGCACTAAAAGCTACAGAAATTGTCTGCTTTGTTCACAATATACTTCGTATCTAATTTTAAAAGATCCTTTAGTATCTGTTAATAGACTCTTATGATTTTTAAGGTAACAGCTTAAATAACCGAATCAAGCTATTGAATAGAAGTTGTCAGCTGTGATCAATGGTGAGAAAACTATTGTGAAATGATGGTAATCTGAAATGAAACTGCAGCAAAACTTTTGGAGAAGAGAAAATAGTTTAAGTTTTCATACAAAAGAAGACATTTAGAATAAAGAAACAAAATGAAAAATTTTAAATTAAAATCAAAAAGTACTGCATACACATGCATACACACAAGCAAACAAACACACACACACACACGCACACAAAAATGTTAATAAGCTACAAACAATTCATTTCATTTCAAGCTGGTACAAAAAAAAAAAAAAACTAAAAACAAAAATATTGTCGTAGACATAAGCATCTTGATATCACTGCTAAAGAGCAAGAGGTTATAAAAGAGACTTATTAGAATTACATTTTCTTCCTTTTTTTAAACCATTTATTTGCAAAACTTGAACTAGAGAAAAATGGAAATCATATTGAACAGGGAAATGTATACAACATTTAGATCAATAGAGAGAAGAAAAAGAAAAGCAGTCACTTTCAATTTTATCAAATATTTGCAGATATCTATCTTAGGAAATACTATAAAATATTTTTGAATTGATAAAGAAGGAAATAAAAATGAGCAAAATAATAAGAATAGTTCTAAAATACTTTTCAAACAGACGAATATTAAAAGTTAGCAACTTCCCGAAAGCATCACTGGCTACATCAAAATTGTTTTAGTAAGTGTATGAAGTATGTATTAATGATGTGAATAACAAGAAAATGCTAGTTTTCACAACCATGTGAATAAACCGGAATACTGAAAACAAATACATAGGAAGAATACAACAATTACTGAAAGAGTAATGAAAGGCGTGCCTAAGGATAAATTACAGCTTTTATAATCAAGAAGTTTGTACAGTTGCCAGATCCAATACAAAAGCAGAGAAAAATTGGCAGAGCTACAGGATTGCTCTTTAAACTTAGAAGCCATGAAGAATCATAGCTATTTACAAGTTGTTTCCAACTTTGTATGGTAAATAAGTAAAAGGTTAATGTCAAAATATTTTAATATAAATTTTAGATAGGAAAACCACTGAAACTATTAAATAAAACCATATCGAATGACTACAATGAAATTAATGGCAAAACATGTCCTAATATATAAACAAATTTGAAGAAGTGAAAATAAAAAATTTTATATGGAATTTTTTTTTCATTCATTTTCAAAATAAGAAAGATTTGCAACATTAACAACTGAAATGTTCTACTAGTGACTTTCCCAATAACTTATATAATGCACTATCAAGGAATTTAAGAAATTTGTCTTGATACAAAAAACATAATCTCACAGTATAATTAATAATTATATTGACTATTTTCATATTTAATCACCAGTAATATTTTCGAGCATGACATTATCTTTTAGAACAGTTATCCAAAAGTTGTTCACTGAATTCAAAACAATTTTCTTCATTAAATTTTATGAGTTGTTTTGAGACCTATCTCACATACACTTTACTAAAATCTAGTCTATAGTAGATATTCTACAGCAAAATCATGCCTAATTTTCATATTATTTGCTATTTTATCAATAATCTCGTATCACAGATTCGTTCAACACTGTTATCAGTAGAGAACATGATTTGGCATCTGGTTCCTACCTGGTGCATGGCACTTGTAGGTATACTGAGGTGTTTTTAAGCCACTTATTGAGTCTATAGCAGCAAAACACTGTTGAAAGATTTGATAGATATTGGCACCTGATACATTTTCAACAGACAGTGAATGAGTGAAAGTTGCTCTTCATTAGAGCCAATAGAAAAAAGAGCAGCCATGTTTAATACAACAATAATCTCCAATTGATGCTTCAAGTTGAAACCTGCATTGTAGTGACTCTAGAAAGATCAAACCTAGTGATATGCACACAACTAATTTTACTGTGAATAATAAAACTAATGATACACTCTTGTAAATACAGTAACACAGGTCCATTCATACAAGGCACAGATGTTCTTTCATATTTTATGAACACACTGAAGGAAATGTAACAAAAAGAGAAAGAAAAAACCAGTTTAGTTGAATTCATTTTTTGTTCCTCACAGACTGACACAAACTCCTCCCTACAAAGAGGCTGAAGTGAATGATACCCACTTAAAGATGTCAACTGCAATGATTATTTATTCACATTGTTTTGAAATTAATCATCCATTATCTTGTAGCTTCATGATTTCAATGATGGGATTGATTATTTTTAAAATGAGAGAAGCTAGATCTGGCCAGTTTGATCATAAAACAGACAGAATATCTGGGCCAAATATGGCCACTTCAGGGTTAAAATTTAAGTTTCAAAAAACAATCTGATTAAGCATTTAATTTCCAATAAATCCTAACAAGTTGCTTTCATCTATTAAGTTATTGTTGATAAGCCTCTTGATAAAAGTCATTCCAACCATGACCACCCTACATTTTTTTGGTGTGTTTAAGACTGTAACATCAAATGAAGTTGAAGGTGTAATTTGAGAGAATTAGGTTCGAGTTTCTACCCCTTGTGATTCCAACCAAAGTGGAATTTTTTCATAAGATAGTCAAAGGAAGATGAGCAGTGACCATGACCATTGTGGGTTGTTTCAAATTGGCAAAAGGGATTCAGAGGGATTCAAGAGGGATTGGCAAGAGGGATTCAGTCGATCAACTTGAACATCTGAAAGGTCAATGTCTCTAGGAAAAACCATCTAACAGTGCAGCCTACAGTTATCAACTTATCCTCTTTAACCCTGCCCCACCCCTCTCTCTCTCTCTTTCTTTCTCTCTCTTTTAGTCCACTTCAAATTTTGTGACTATGTTAAAGTATCTCTAATCTCCTGACAATCAATCCTATCAACTATCCAACAGTCATTTTCTTCTTTTAGCATCTGAATTTTAAAGGAAAAACAGTTGAAAAAGAAAGTGGTGGTGAAGAGAGTAGATTCCCCCTACTAATAATAAACACCACCTTTCATGGCATATTTAGACTACGGTGGGTAGCTGGACCAGCAAAAATAGAAGGTTAAGGATTATACAAAGTAATAAGATGTGTAACCTGTAAACTGATGGAGAGGGGGAATCCAAAGTTTATGGATGTGGGAGGGGAAAATATTTTCTTAATTTTTTGTCTTTTTTTTTACTTGGTTTCATTTGGTTTTGGTAAGTTTTGATAGGGGGGGGAGAAGAGGAAACCAAGATTCATGAGTGAATCATTTCATTTCTTTTTGATCTTTATAAATAGACCAGCTGGAAGTCAGTGGATTTGGGGCAGGAAGATACTGGGTTAAAATGAGTACAAAACCTTTCCTAAGCAGGAAGAAGTAATATTCATAAGATACATTTGGATGTTGTAGGGGGTGGAGAGATAATTGTAATATTCCAGACGACCTTTCATGAAAATCTAATGAAGATCTCTTCCTATTTAACTGATTAACCCCTGGTGCAGCTCATTATTGGAATACTCTAATTCTAGATGTTTCCAGTTAAGCACAGGTCAACCTTGATTTAGCAGATAACATTCCTGCAGTAAGTACCCTGTGGTTTTTGTGGGTCTATTTGTACAAGTACAATTATCTAATATGTTCTCTCTTAATTTCCAATGACAGTAAAGATATAAGAGAGATCTGACTGCAATCTTAGACCAAGTTGAACAACTGTGTAACAGGTTCTTTCATTGGTTCACCTCAAATTCTAGTATTTTGCAATGCTGAACATCAGCAATATCTACATTCGATTAGAATTCAAAATCCAAAGGACAAATCCATTATCTGCTCCCCATTTTCTCCCCATTTTAAAGTCAGATTTCTTCAACTGAAACACTTCTACAATATATATCTAAGTTATTCTTCTGATATATCACCAACCAGCTTAAGCATTCTTGTTTGATATTAAGATTTTAGATTCATCATCTAACAATTCCATTCGGTTGCAAGTCTGTGAGCTTCACATAAAAAACTAATCCAATTGTTTTTTAATAAAATCATTGTCCCATTTGCCTTCCATATTTCCTAGAATATTGAAATAATGTAGATGTCTGTTTTTTTTTTCTTGCTAATAGGCAAATGAATTTGTCATCATTGTTATCACGACAATTAATGCCACTATCATTGTGGTCAAGTTTTTTTTGCTTTTTTATGTCTGCTTTTCTCCATGCTGGCATGGATTGGATGAGACTTGTTGAGGCACTATTCTATGTCTGGATACTTTCCCTCAGGTAACCCCTAATTTGTTTTCAAGTAAGCACTTGATTGTATGGCTTCACACGAACTGTAGAGCAGCTGGATTTTTGCTTATGAATTATCATTGCTACTAGCTGGATGGTGCCACTGCAGATACACTGATACAAACTCACATGCACACACACACACACGCATATGACAGGCTTCAACAAAGTTTCTATTCATCAAATTTCATTCACAACACATTGGTCAACTTGAGTCTATAGTAGAAGACACTGAAACCAAGGTTCCATGCAGCAGGGTTGAACATAAAACCACATAGTTGCGAACTTCTCAACCACAAAACTGCATCTATGTCTAGGATCAGGTCAACTGATTTGAAATGTCTTTTATCAAGTAAATGGAGTATGGTTTGTAGGAGTTTACTGACAGCTTTAATAATAATAACAACAACAACAACAACAACAATAATAAAGACAGACAAACAGACACACACACACACATGCACATGTATTCGTATGTGCACACACACACACACACAAATTCTATATTTCTTTTTGGTAAGTACTAAAACATTGTTTCCAATGTACATTTACTTTCATAATCAAAAATAATTTTCCTCCAAAGAAAAATTTTCAATATTTAGAGATTTGATTCCAGTCTGCTACTAATTCTCAGAGGATCATTTCTCAATGCTTATAAAACTCTCTGAGCAATTATTTGTGCAATTATTAGCATTAATTTTATATCAACTCATTCGAGAATTCTATGCTTACGAAATGTTAGAGGCACGTTTTGAACTTGACATTTTTTTGTTAAGTAGGATACTGCTGTAACAATTTAGCATGGGAAATAAAAATTAAACAATTACAACAAAATTATTGTGAATATTAAAATTCATGAAAATAACATCTTTTAATTTCCAATGCAAAAAATAATTTTTTTTTCTTTTCTTATGATTCATTTGTATCAATAAACATCTGACATATAAACAATTTTAGTTTGTCAATGACTTGTTATTTAACTGAAATAAGAAGATGCAAATTCAGAACACTGGTGAAATATTGAATTGAAAATAGTATTAAATAATCAAGTTAAAATTTTATAATAATAAATATATTGATTTTAAAAACTTAGGGAAAATAATAACAAATTAATAAATGCTTGAAGATGCATTGAACAAAGGAAACTATATTAAAGAAATTGCTGAGATGCCTTTTTTAAAACTCTCCTGAGTGTTTTCCAAAATGAAGACCTTCATTTCAATATCTACAGATGTCA
>JAOPJW010000002.1:75697492-75708538 GCA_027122535.1 Octopus maya | reverse complement strand
TGTGTGTGTGTGTGTGTGTGTGTGTGTGTGTGTGTGTGTGTGTGTGTGTGTGTGTGTGTCTGTGTGTGTGTGTCTGTAGAGAGAGAGAGATAAATTGAAAGTGGTAGAGCGAGATGGAGAAATTTGCTGTCACTTACTTGAAGCTTTCCTGGATGTAAAACAAAGGTAAGACTAATTTAGAAAGCTACTGTAAAATACAGTTTAAGGAAAGATTAAACATAATTAAGAACAGAATTAAAAAATTTCACTTCGAAATATTTGATAATTCAATATTTCAAGTGAAAATACCTTTTTAAAAACTGAATATGGACACCAGGTGATTCATGTGGATTCATTTTAGTTTGAAGTGTATGTGATGTGGTAAGACATATTAGGTATGACAATGTTTTCCAGGCAGCATTTAAGGCAGATCGTCTAAAGCCAACCTTTACACATTTCTCCGATAATTGAAATTGTTCTCACATAATGGCAGATTTAACCAGGCCAGGGTTATATTGTAGTCTGCTTGAAGCATTGCAAAATATACAAAAATAAGTGATTGGAAAAATTACAACAACACGGATGGGGAAAGATTAGATATAAATGGGAACACAGTTTCTTCTTTTACCTGAAATTGTTAAATTTTTTGTTGTTGTTTTTTTGTGGTGAGGGAATGCTCTTTACGAAAGAATGAGGTGAACAGAAGAATATGTTTGGATCCATTATGGTTTTGAGCCTGGATGAAGTGGAAAGATGTTTGGAATGACATTTTCCCCAGTAGCAAAGTAAGACTGAAAACTCATTTGAAGAGTTCTACATATTTTTGTTTATTGCATCAGCTGAAGTTTACAAAGTGACATTGCAGCTTAGGGTTCCATATGTTCTCTCACATATTAATTAAAGACAGAGAATTGGCAAAACTCTGAGTTGTATTGTAGCATTGTTACCTTAACATATTAACTAAAAGACACACAGACATATATTGATAAAACAACAAACACACACACACACACACGTGAGACAGACAGTTTTCTACATATGTATTTGTACCATATATGTGTGTGACTAAAACTGAGTACCTAAGAAAATCCAAAAGCTCATGACAGACAGAAACGGAGCAAACCAAAATTTAGCCCAAACCCATGTCTGTCTCAGACTCTAACCTTAACTGAACTTCATTGTCCTTGCTTTCTTTCTTTCCCAAACACTCAAACTCCATAACATATTTTACCAATTCTTGTGCCTTGCCTCCACTGTATAATTTGCCTAACAACCGTATCCAGCGCTTTGTTGGTACCAAAATAGCAATTTTCTCTCAAATCATCGAGGTAGAATTACTGGGAGAGGGAGAGAAGAACAAAAGAAATATAATGTGGTTGTTCTTGCAGACCTTAAAAACATTACAGTTTTCAAGATTAGTTTCTGCGGAAACTAATTGTGGCATTTCCCTTCTCAGTGTCACTGGGAAGTTTTTCACCAGGATCCTGCAAGATACATTATTGGTCATTGCTGAAGAAGTTTTTCCAGAGTCACAATGTAGCTTCTGCCCCACCTGTGGTACCATTGACATGGTCTTTGCACTGACCTTCTCCAAGAAAAGGCCTGAGAGCAGAGAAAGCCCCTACTTTCTGTGCTCTGAAACTTGAAGAAAGCTTTCAATAGCATACCAAGACCTAAAATGTGGGCCACCTCAAAATATTTTGGTTTTCTTGACCACTTTATGAAGCACATCCAGGCTCTACGTGATGGAATGTCTGGCCAGATCATTGCCAAGAATGCCCTCTCTCTCCAGTTCTTTCCCAATTACAACTGACTTGAAGCAAAGATGTGTCTTTGCTTCTACTCTGGTTTCTCTCTACCTCTTTGCCATGACCCATGAGATCCCTAATTGGGCTCCTGGAGTAGACATCCATTACATAATGGACAGGGGACTTTTCAACACTGCCCAGTTCAAAGCCTGTCAACTTACCACCACCTTGGCTAAAGTACACGAACTGCAGTACATGGATGGCAACACCACGCCTGTGCACCAAGTTTTTAATCTTTAGGGGTCTATGAACCTCTTCAAAAACAAGACAAACAAGACAAAGATCCTTGCACGAGGAGCCTCTGGCCAACCTCCCACTGGCATCAGTGACACAAGGTTATATGGCACTATCCTGAACCATGAAGCTATCTGTCCAATGATTGCACCATTCAGAAAGACATCGAGAATAAGATCAATGCATCCCATACTGCTTTTGGAAAACTCTCAAAATACGTCTTTCTAAACCATGACCTCACCATCCAAATGAAAATCCGGTATTCTAAGTTGTCATCCTTTCCACATTCCTCTACTGATGTGAGATGTGGGTGTTGTATCAACATGACTTGAAGAAGAAAACAGAACATTGCCGACAGTACAAACTTTGTGTAATCATGAGGATTTGATGGAAAATCTATGTTATGAGATGAAGAAGTGCTGCTCCAGACCAGACTGCCCTGCATTGAGGCCACCATGGCACAACACCACTTCTGCTGGTTGGGATACATCATATGTATATCTCAAATGCACCTGTCCTGTCAGCTTTGGGAAATTGTCCCCAAGTACCAGACAACACTGTGCCGCTAAATTCCATTTCCAAGACCAGCTCAAGGCCACCCTCTTGTTGCATTCCTAGATAGATTTCTAGCTCTTTAGCATTTATCAATGGGAAACACTGAAGAGAAGGTGTTTTTTTTACACATTTGTATCTGTGACATATTTCAACTAACCTAAAGTTCACTTCTGCCTAAACACTGCTTGGTGCTGATACTACTGTAACACCCATGCTAGCATGGAAGGCGGACATTAAACGATGATGACTATTTATGTATATACACACACGCACATTTGTATATCAATATGCATATATACAGAAATATATCCATATATGTGTATGTATGCGCACACACATGCACAAAAAATTAATTACATATTATATGAAGCATCCTCCTTATTTTCGTTATGAAAAGAACATCATGTTTGGCATATATTATCGAGGCAAAATAATTGCGTATTTGTTCTCCATTCATGTGTGAGATTATTAATTGGAGCAAAAGTATCTACCACATCGATTCTCGATCTATTTAAAGCTTGTTCTGGCAGTACTTAGAACTCCTAATCATATATTATTTTTTATAAATCTTAATACTGACTGAGAGAAAATTCTCAGGGTCTTGTTCTGCATGGTAAACAAAGAGTAAGATTGATGCTTAGTATACATAATAGTGTGAAACGAGAAATTTTAAATAGATGACTTTCTTAACCACCAGATGTTATGGTTAAGAAGATTGCTTCAGAAAACCAGGTTTCATGTTCAATCCTAAGGTATGTCACTTTGGACAAGTGTTTCTCACTACAGCCTTCGTCTCACGGATTCCTTGAGGGTCAGAACTGATTGAAGGAAACTGTATGGAAGTTTGTTATATATATATCATCATCATCATCAGCATCGTTTAACATCCGTTTTCCATGCTGGCATGGGTTAAACAGTTTGACTGAGGACTGGCAAGCCAGAAGCCTGCACCAGGCTCCAATCTGATCTGGCAGAGTTTCTACAGCTGGCTGCCATTCCAAAAACCAACCACTCCATGAGTATAGTGGGTGCTTTTTACATGCCACTGGCACAGGAGCCACGTGGGCTGGCATCGACCATGTTTGGATGGTGCTTATGAATATAGGTGACCAAGTTAGTAGTGGAGGTGGATGCTCCGAGAATGTAGCTGCAAGAATAAAAATAGGCTAGGAAAACTTCAGAGAGCTCTTACTTCTGCTAGTAACAAAGGTCTCTCTCTGAGTGAAAGGCAGATTGTATGAGTCCCGTGTGCAAACAGCTATGCTACATGGCAGTGACAGCTGAGGATATGCACAGGCTTGAAAGAAATGAATCCACTATACTTCACTGGATGTGCAATGTCTGTGTGCATGTTTGACAGAGTATAAGTGTCTTGAGAGAAAAGTTGTGCATAAGAGACATCAGATGGGATGTGCAAGAGAGACATCTGTGCTGTTATGGTCATGTGATGCATATGGACAAGGATAGCTCTGTAAAGAAGTGCCAAGCTCTAACTGTGGAGGGAACTTGTGGTAGAGGGAGACTCAGGAATACATGGGATGAGGTGGTGAAGCATGATCTTTGAACATTTGGCCTCACAGAGGCAATGACTAGTGACCAAGACGATTGGTGATGTGTTGTGCTTGAGAAGAAGACCCATCAAGCCAAGTGAAATCATAGTCGTGGTTGATGCTGGTGTTATTTAGATGGCACCTGTGCCAGTGATATGTAAAAAGTACCCATTACACTGGCATCTTGGGTTAATTTCTTTCACTATAAGCTTTGGATTGATCAAAGTCTTGTGAATAAAATTGGGTCAACAGAAACAGTAAGGAAGCACATCAAGTAGATTGTACTTGTGAGTTGAAAGGGTTAATCAGTCATGTTACTCTGTGTCACAATGATTTTCCCCAAGAAATTTCATAAGGGACACATGTCTATGGAAATACTCAACCACTTCCAATCAACTTCAATGAGAAGATCATTCCATTGATCAAACATTTGGACTGAGGTAACAATGACGGACTCCCTAATGTCAAATGGACTGAGGCACCAAATGTTGCAACGTTTTGTTACAACCCATGCCAGCATTGAAAACAGACATTAAAGGAGGAGCAGGAGGAGGATGAGCAGCAGCAGCAGCAGGAGCAGGAGGAGGAGGATCTTGTAGAAATTAGGTTAAATTTCTGCTTTGTACAAGGCCTAAGCTGGATCATAGATGGCATTTGTATTCAGCCTTGTTAGCAGCTTTGTTGGAGATCAACAGTGAGTTTGGTGAGCATCCTAAAATCTGATGTTCATTGAGAACTTCAAGAGATCCGTTTCCAAAATTACAAGAGACCTGCCAACACAGACTGTCATGAAGTTGAATTCATTCATCCAGAATAAATTGTGTCAGACTTGTTCGAATTAGTTACTTATTACGCAAGACAGAATCATTCAAACTCTTGCTTGCATTTAGTTGCCAGACACTTACTTTTCTTGTGTGTAATCTCAGGATATATAATTGAAGAGTACAGCAATTACTTATGTTTCAACACTGTCCAGGATTTTTTTTCTTTTTCTTTTCTTTACTTTTTCTCTATTTGTATTTATTTGTTTCTCCTCCTTTCTTTTCTTCTTTCCTGTCAAGTAATGTAGGAACAGGCTATTTATTGCCTCAAAATATCATAGATAAAAGTAAAAAAAAAATAAAAGCGAAGTAAAAAAAGTAAAGAATCTGTTGATTCTTTATGTTAAATGTTTAATTGTTAAAAAAGAAAGAAAAGAAAAGAAAAATGAGCTTTAGAAAATGCAAATATTCTTGAAAAAATAGTAACCTTTCATTTCGTGACATGAAATTCTCATGTTTTATTTTATTTCTCTGCAATTTCAATGAAAAAGGCAGAATCTCTCCTGCCAGTCTTCTTTTACAATATCTTCATAATTTTTCTGTACTAACAAAATATAAAATTGTTTAATATTATAGATAAGTTGTACCTAATCCCAAAGTCTGCATGACATCATCACAGAGTGCAGACTGTCTCTAGCCATCAACATTCAAAGTGCTTTATTGAACTATCAACAGTTCAGAATTCCAATGCTAAAACTTAGTATTTGAGAAAAAGGTAGATATGAACAGAAAACAAAAGACTAGCATGGCACCTTCTAAGATGACCCACTTGCCAATATCATTTGACAAAAAGCCCAAAATATTGCTGATTACTGTAAGTGATGGTGAAATCTTCATGCTTACTGAACCTAATCATACAAGAACTAATATAATATTGTGAAAGATTTAGCGTATTCAGTTAACACATTGAAAAAGTGATGCTCCCCAAAGGAATACAGCACAACTCTCTGGGATGGTTCTACTGCAGACATCCAAGACTATTTCCAAAAATTAGAAAGATATCCAATTGGTCAACATGCTGCCCATTGCCAATACCTTCCTACCATGGCCCTCCTCCCCACAACTATCGACTACCAGTTGATCTAGAGAAATATCAGTTGTGTCTCGCTAGTCTTGGTGAACTTGTGAGGGCCAGGGGCAGAAACCCCTCCAACAGACTGAACCATTAAAATGAGAAAGATAAGATACAAACTGAAGAATTAATATTTTAATAATGACTGTTGTGTTTTCTGCCTGATACCCTGGGTGGAAATGAATTGCATCCAACTCTATCTTGTTTACATTATAATTGATGAGGAGCTTGGTGCAGCTGCTGGCTCTCCAGACTTCAGTCGAACCGTCCAACCCATGCCAGCATGGAAAACGGACGTTAAACTATGATGAGGTGTAAGCAGTGTGGTTAAGAAGTAGGTTTCCCAAGGGCATGGTTTTAGGTTCAGTCTCACAGCACAGCACCTTGGGCAAATGTCTTTAGCTTAGATCTGGTCCAACCGAAATCTTGTCGGTGGATATGGTCGATGGCAACAGAAAGAATTTCATTGTGCGTATACATAATTTACACACATATAATATATATATGTATATATTTGTATATATGTATATGCATGTATGTATGTATGTATGTATGTATGTATGTATGTATGTGTGTGTATATATGAACTTGTGTGTGTTTGTGTGTTTATTTACAATTCCTCTACTTTGAAAAATAAATGGTTACAAGTGGTGACATTATTGACATTTTCTTTGTTAACAAATCATTTGCCGGCTGAGCACTTTAGATGTGAGGAACATAAAATCGCTTACTTGAAAAACAAGCAAGGGTTAGTGAAAGGAAAGGCATCCATCTATAAAACAATGCCCCAGTATTATATTTGTCTAACTTATGCTACCATGGAAAAATTGTTAATGTTTGGCGAGTTGAAAGAGAGAGAGGAGATTGAACCCTTGTGAGTTGCCTTCAGGATGGAAAACCTTACCAGGTATAAGCTTCACTCTATTAATATTCTCTAGCAATGAAGAATTTATCGTTTATCTGTCTTCTCCAAACACTACAATACATCACTGCAAGCAAGAGCACTTATACGTCAATGGTTGAGTTCACCTGAACAGTAATTAAACAATGTAGAGCAGTAGAGATTCAAACTACTTCATTAATAAGTGTTTTGTTAGTTTACAGGTGTAGACAAATGGTTTAGAAATTCCACAGGTAATCATAAGACTGCAAACACTATTTTAATGCAAAGGAACTAGCACAGATGTCTTTTACTTTAGCCTGGAGTCAACCCAAACTTTACAAGTGAATTGGGCAAATGGAAACTGTTTGAAAGTCTGCTGCATAGAATCATCATCATCATCATCATCATCATCATCATCATCATCATCATCATCATCATCATCGTCGTCGTCGTCGTCGTACTTGTTATTTCAGTAGTTTCTGTTTCTTCAAGCTGGATGCTGGGTGCCACCTTTTATCTCTCTTCCTTTGGTCAAATATATTTTTTCCATCCCCACCTTCATCTCTAACTTCATTAATTTACTTCACCTGTCCCTTTTTCCCCAGGACGTCATCTCTTTGGAATTCCTGTACTGACCATACTGTGTGTGTGGGTGATTGGTGCAGAGTGTTCCCCTGCAACCATCAACTGAATCAACTTCAGTAATGCCAGTAAGTCTTGTCACAATGTGGTGTCAGACTGATTTTCCTGGGGAATTCCGTTAATGGTAGACATATCCATCAAATAACCAATCACAAACATTCCAGTTTAATAAGAACACTCCAATCATCAAAACATTTGGAACAGTCTTATTCAGAAACCAATGAAGACCATTTTGCAGCACTGAGCCAAGAATATTTCATTCGTCTCAGACCAAGGATAATTCCTGAAATATCAGTATCCTCTTACTTTTCACAACATACTAACTTATTCAGCTCACAAACAGCATGGCCCTACATAGGGACCCCAGTGAACTGCTTTTCCCTAACATACACCATACAACCGCAGCGATGTTGTGGAGTGTCCTGACAATCGATTAAGACCAAAATCTATGATACCATATTGATTCTGCTTAGAGCAGCTCAACATTTTTGGTCAGTGGGGATATTAAACATGACTGCTAACTTAATATAATCTTGTTCTGTACACATTTCCATTATTCATGACCATGCCAAATTGTCATTATATTCTTCACACATACACAGCATGAATATTAACTTTCTAATCAGCTGTCGTACTTTCTTACATACATTTCATCCTTCACGCACTCATTGATTTTTCAGACTGGTTAAAGGACTGGCTGCTTACTGACTTAAGTATCAATCTATTTATTTCATTGATCACAAAATTCCATAGGGACCAGCATGTAATTGAAGGTAGCTTTCTGCAATAAAAGCCTGATATAGTTATTCCCCTCGCAGCTGGGTAAACTAAAGTAACACATGATTGAATCTCCTTCCCAGAACATCCCATCATATGTCACAACATAACACTTGCAATGGATACAAATTCCTGGAGCAAGAGTTTTATAGTCGAAAAGTTTACTCATTCAGCTATTTTGCTGTTAACTACTGATTTAGAGAAGATGCATGATTGAGTGGTTAGGCAACTGGACTCTCAGACATAATGTTGTCAGTTCAATTCCCTGTTTAGGAGTGTTGTATTGTCTGTAGGCAGGGCACTTAACTGCATCTTTTGTGCCTGTCTCCTCAACTGGAAAGAAACAGAATTAAAAGAAAATGCCCAATTGAGACCAAGTTAGCATGGCAGCATTAATGAATTAGTGGTATAACCCAAAATCTTCAGGCCCAAAGAGAAATACGTCTGGCAGTGAACTGCCATATCCAATATTTACCATTTTTTTTTTACTGATTCTACTCTCATTAATTGAACAACATGGAAATCTTTTTCTTTTTTTACTTTTTTTATGAGAAACATTAATTTACATAGCATTATGTTTATAGGAAGCTGACAGAATCATTAGAATCAATTTTGTTTTTACAAATGCATGATTGCCCAATGACCCTGGAATTAAAGACAAATATATTCTGTCACTTGTAAACTTCATGATTTCTCTGAGGCAGCCAAAACTTTAGTTATCAATGCATAATATCTTCAAATGGTTTTCATTAAATCAAAACTCTTTCTTTCTTTCTTTCTTTCTTCTGTCTTATATTTTTCGTCGTTATAAGGAGTGCATTTGTCTTTCAAGACATTTTATCCTCAACTCTGACTCAATTGATGCTTCTTCTGCTCATGGATAACATTTTGACTCAGGTTTTAATCCTGGCAAAGATTTTCTTAATACGCTTAAAATAGAAATGTTGCATTTCCTTTAAATATTTCATTTCTAAGAAAATCATGATTCCTTTCCTCAAAACACCAAGCACATAATTATGACCCCTGTGAGCTCATAATACTTCCAAGGGTGATACACTCATCTTAAAAACCACTCTGCTACAGTAAGGATGCTATATTTCAAATGAAAGACAATGTCTTGGGTTTTTTTTTTATTTATGTTGAGAAAATCAAGAAATTAAAGGAATTAGTAAAATAATTTTCTCAATTAAACATAAAAATTAAATTTCCAGTGAAATTAGTTCTTGTTTCTTGAAAATTTCTTTTTTTTTAACTTAGGAAAGTCACCAAAAATTGCTGCTAGATTTTGTTTTCCATTCTCCATCTAAGAATCAAGTTTGAATTCATTGAGAATTGTTTGCATCTGTCATTCAGTACATCAGTACCTACCTAAATATTTTGTAATTAAGTTACTGTTTGGAACATAATTTAACAAAAGAGATTCTAACACTAAAATATGACAGAAAGAATTAATGTGAGTGCAAAGACTTTAAAAGGAACTGAAAATAGTATCAGGTGGATTGGTATGAAAAAAAGTTAAATCTGTTCATTTTTTGAAGATTCTTCATTTAGTCTGGTGGGAGGGTAGAGCTTAGGATTGCATAAAGGATCTCCAAGACCAGTAGGAATGATGGAAGGAAGAAAGTCTTGTCAAACCAGAGACCTTGCTTGAATGCTTGTTACTGAGTTGGGCTCTGCTTATGGTTACCCACAGGCCAATCAGTGGTTTTAAACTGATTGAAATATTCATTCTACCCAATGTATTGGTTTGAAGATGCCCCATCACAAAAAGAGCTCCTCCAACCGTAAAATGCAACCAGAAAATATCTTTTAACCAGGCTTTGCTTTTTTTTTCTTTCATTCAGTCTCATTTGGTCAGAGTTCTGTAGAGCAAAAAAAAATGTCAGATTTTAGCTCAGTACTTTGACTTACTGGGCTAATATCTAAGAGCAACACAAATTACTATGAAGTGGAAGATTTATTTACTACTTATTATCTACCAAACATCTATTTCAAGCTGCATTCTACCTTTTCTTCTCCTTTTTCTATTGAAGCTGTATTCTTTTCAGATTTCTTAACAATACTTTCTTTACTGTGAACTTTAATTTTCATTATTTTTATTTCTATCATTTTCCTATTTTTCTTCATCTTTGTATTTCTTGTTTTATTTATTTATTTCCAGTTTTCAATCTGGCTTCTACCATTTCTGTATATTTCAGAATTTTGTGGTTTGATTACTTGATTACTTTAAGTATTTCTCTCTGTCTCAAGTGATATCAAGGAAAAAAAAAAGAAAAATTTGATTTTTTATTGTTGCGTTTCTAATACTTTATGCTTTAGGCTTATGTTTTTTTCCTTTTTCGATAATATTGTTTCAAAACGATTATTAACCCATAAAAAATATTAAGTAGATTCATGTAATCTTTTGTTTATTGTTGTCTATTTGAAATGATTGATATCTCTCACATGATGTGGTAAAAACCTGTTGCACAGAAATCGGTTTTTCACTCTGAGAAGCCTAACTCTCATTAAAGAAAAGCCTGTAGAAAATTAACAGATGCTATTTCCTTGGAACGAGGCACCAGAGAATAACACTCATAATAATATTACAAAAAATAATTGTATCGGTTCATTGGTTGTTAAGGGAAAGACATAATGCCGCAAATAAATGTTATTTATTTCTTTTTTTTTTTTTTTTTTTTTCTGAAGCAAATTTAAGTTTGATGGAAAGTAGTTTATCATATAA
>JAOPJW010000002.1:75557364-75568672 GCA_027122535.1 Octopus maya | reverse complement strand
TTAACAACAAACAAGATGAGGACAAATATCCGTTGAATGTAAATAATGTAAATAATTCCTCATCTCTTAAATATAGATCTGTATAACCTTTGTTTCAGAAAATAATAATAGCAGACCCTCAGCTTACTCAAGAAATGAAGAGACACGCAGTTATTGTGGTTATAAAGGCTGAGCACAGCGATATTGAAATATCTTGATTTTTAAAAGTTGTCAGATCTTTCATCTACCTAGTTTGTAAGGAGCTAGAGACTGAAGATGTAAACATATCACCAGTATCAAAGCATAAAAAAGCATTCTAAACACTCTGAAATCATCAGAACACCTGAATTTATCCAGCAAGTTCAACAGACCATTGATTACAGACCATTTTTTGTGGTACAAACACAAATAAGATTGTCACCCAGCAAGACTGAAAAGCCCTCACTAAGGGGTTGACATAAGATGGGTTAGGGTAGAAGAAACCACAGTATGATGGTGTGGGGGAGCAAGAAACTGATTTGGGTGAGACAATTGTACAGGAGTGAGATATATAACAACTGAGGTGGACAGATTAATGGAAGAGGAGACAGCAAATAGGAAAAGAAAGAAGAGTAGTGATGAGAGATATTAAGAGTGATGGATTTCAATAACAACTGATTTGAGTAGTCATGTATCTCCTCTACACCAAGACACCTGTTTCTGTCTGTCTATTCATAATGTAACCTCTCATCATCGAGCACAAAGCCACCTCCCTCAATACTACTTCTACTCAGAGGGGTTTTGTCTTGCTGCTGGTGCAATGTAAAAAGCACCCAGTATACTCAGTAAAATGACTGGAGTTAGGAAAGGCATCCAGTCATAGAAACCATGCCAAAGCAGACAATAGCATTTAGTACAATCTTCTGATTTTCCAGTTCCTGTCAAACCATCCGACCCATGCTAACATGGAAGGAGGACATTAAAAGACAATGATGATGATGGAACAGAAGGAGTGATGGCAATTAGCCCAAAAAGCTGATGATTGGATATGAATAGATCTGAGGCAATCCTTCATTACACAGGCGTCATGATGGGAGAGAGGAGAGCTAGAATGATAAGGATGGTGATGCGAGAGGGGATTGAATAAAGATTGATCCTATGCCACCAATCATTACACAAGTAGTGTAGTAAAGTGAATAGGAGCACAGGTGAAAAAGATGAGGGGATATCAAAGAGAGAAGAGAAGGGGAAGCATATGAATACTCAACAAGGAAAATAACAATATGAGATAGAAACTGTAGAACTATGTTATATGTCCAGCTGTACCACCATTTTAACATTTGTTTCATCATGCTTGCACAGTTCTTTTCCTCCAACACTGTCTGTCACCAATCAAAGTAGTCCTTTGCCATTCTCTTCATGTGACTCAGCATCCTGAGATCTGTCTTCAGCACTTCGTTTTTTTGTCTTCCTAGATTTACTTCTTCTACAGCTTCAATTCACTTTTGAACATTCAGCATTTCTTGTACAGCTCTCGTTCTTCATATGCATCACATGGCTATACGATGCTCTCTCTAACCCAATATATTTTTATTATGTATCAGATATATTTTTAATAATACTTCAGGTATTTTTTTTTTTTTTTTGTTTCAAAGAAATTATGTAAAGATCAATGACAAATCATTTCTGAATGATTCCCCAAAAAGCATTCACTATCACTTATTAACTCATTCTTTCCCTCTCATCTACCAATTACTACCACTGAAAATAAAATGGCTTATTTAACCCTTTAACATTTAAACCAGCCATATCTGGCCAAAAGTATTCTGCCTATTCTATGGTCAAACTGGTCAGATCTGGTCTCTCACATCAACCCTACAATATCGTTTTAAAAATTAACAGCTACCTCATCAAAATCTCATAGCTACAAGGTAATGCATGATTAGTTGAAAACAATGTGGATGAAAAAGCATTAATTTTGGTAGAATAATGCAAACACTAAAGGGTTAAATTAAAACCTGTCATTGTAGCTTTATGTAAGAACCTCTTTATTCAGTTATTTTTCCAAACTCCAGCCTAATAATGAAAAAGTTATTTTATGAAATAACCTTTGAAATTCTTCATTGCTTTCAAGATTAATTGTCATTGTCTTTCAAAACAAAAACAAAAACAAATGTTACAAACAAGCTGAACATTCTACGGAGAAAATATCAGGACAAAGGATTTTTGTTTTTTATATTCTTCTCTGTTACTCTCATTTCTCTCTCTCTCTCTCTCTCTCTCTCTCTCTCTCTCTCTCTCTCTCTCTCACTGCACGCACACATATACATTTATAGTGTGATTCCCCGATTTTTTACGGATGTTGCCTACCTCCTCCTCCCACCTCCCCTAAATATTCCCCTTTACACTCTTGTTGACACCCACTGCTGCTCTTGCTACCTGAGGTGCCATCTGGACACTTCATCACCTCTGCCTATTTCCTTGGAGATACCCCTAATTTTCTTTTTTTTCTTTCTCCCTTTCTCCTAAGTGTGAGTACCCATGTTGCTCTTCTACAAGAACTTGTTCCACCCCAACTTCTTCCTTTCTTTCTTAACTTCCATCCAGCATAAGGACACAGCACCCTACCTCTCTGAGTTTGTTGACTTGCAAGGTACATGGCGATGCCTGTAGTGCCAAAGGTAAAAAAAAAAATAGCACCCGGTATAGTGGTTGGTGTTAGAAAGGGTATTCAGCTGTAGAAACCAAAAGACATTTGAGCATGATGTAAATCCTTTGACTCATTAGGGTCCTTGTCAAACTGCCCAACCCATCCCAGCACAGAACATAGACATTAACTGATAATGATGATGATTTTGTGTGTGTGTGTGTGTGAACACAGGTGCTTTAGAGGGTGTGTAGTTCAGATGTAACCCATGAGAGCACTAAATAATTGATTGTTAAACTAATTAAAATAAGTACTTTAGAAATCTTTCTCAAAAATATTTATGGCTGAAATAATATGAAATGATTTCAATACAAAACCAAAATTAGATGCCTTCATTGCAAGGAGGGTTCCTCGTACATCACTTGCCTCACACCTATACTCATGCAGTTTACTTCAAGTCAACAACAAGCCCCTTTACAGTCACTCAGACAGCTCTACGCGTCCAAATCACATTCTGCTATCTTATGAGAGAAGGGCCACACTTGATATTACAATCCTAAATATACATCATCATCATCATCATTAGTGTTTTACATCTGCTTTCCTTGCTGACATGGGTTTAACAGATCATTCCTAGTGTCCCAGATGGGTCAGATGGCCGTATATTGCTTGCACATTTCATTTTTGGATTGATATCTATGGCTCAGATGCCCTTCATAACATCAATCACTTCACAGTGTACTGGGTGCATTTTCCCATGGCACCCACTCTAGAGATGTTGTTATACCCTTGACAAGGCAAACACGACTAAAGGGTCTTCACTATACTGAAGACACATGATGACGACACTAGAGAAGACCAGAGTAAAGAAGTGATGGACAGCAAGAGCTGGTTAGATGATGATGATGATGATGAATGAGGAATATTGACATCGAAGGGCCAGTAGGAAGTATAGGGAGAGTATATGAACTCCTTTAAACATAAATCTGAAGATGATGAGAGAGCTTGAGGGAAATGAATGAGATGTAAGAGGATCAGCTAAGTCCTGTGACAAAAGTCAGTAGGATTCAGTTAGAATACTTTTCCTCATGGGTCTGTTCAATTAAAAGTTGATCTGAAGCTATACAACAACATAATTAAACTCTATTCAATACACGGCTTCTTTATTACACTGACATACCTTTGCCATTGTGTATAATCTCCAGGATTTTTAATCAACAATACTCTGATTTACATTATTCCATTTCTTTACTGAATCCCAATTCTCTCCCCCCACCCCACCACTTATTTTTTTTCTTTCTAAGACATAGGTCTCCTTGATTACACATTGCTAAGAAAATAAATCCTCTTTGTCAGATTTCATTTCATTCTGTTAGGATGGATTTTGTGTGGAGTCATGCTCGAACTGTCCAATATAATGTGTTTGTTCTTTTTAATTTCTTCTCTGACAAAGAGCAGCATGAGCTAAAAGCATTGAGTGTGTTTTGCTTTGTTTCATGCTACACTAATATCTAAATCTTCTGTTTACACAACCTTAAAAATTCATGCTGGTGCAGACCTCTAGCTGGTCTTCTCTGAAGATTATCTCAAGCCTACCTAATTAGTTAACCATCACTAAACAATCCTATGTAATCAGTTAACCATTGCTAAACCATCCTGCCAAACAAGATAATCACCACTAATCTAATGAGATAAGCATCGCTACCAAAATCAATGAGACACATGGATATTTCTTTACAGAAATGGCAAGTCTTTACTTACACGTGAAAGTTTTTGTGAATTCTGAAGAATCTAATTTCATATTAATTCCTTCAGTTTTTACACAGAACCAAAAAACATTTCTAGTATGTAGTAGTAGCCTTTAAAAGGATTTACTGTGGTTTTCTAATCTCAGTTTAGCCCAGGACTGAACAGGAAAACTATAATCAAAGGCATTCTAGCCTTGACCATCCCTTCTTCTGTTTGCATACAGTGTGTGTAGGTTCAGGCATGGCTGTGTTGTTAAGAAGTTTACTTCCCAATCAATGGTTTGAGTTCAGTCCCACCCCATGGTACTTTGGGCCAATGTCTTCTACTATAGTCTCAGGTTGACCAAAGCCTTGCGAGTGGCTTTGGTCGACAAAAACTGAAAGAAGACCATTGCATGTGTATAAATATGTGTGTGTGTGTGTGTGTGTGTGTGTGTGTGTGTTTCCTTGTCTTGGCATCAAAGGATAGTCGTAAATAAGTGCTACTGTCATTCATTTCCAATCTTCTGTAAAAACATGTCTGGCCATGGAGAAATATTAACTTACCTGCAGATCTATGCACAAAAATGTTCCTTTCATGACTGCTTTGTCTAATCTGTGCATCCTTTTCTCTTTCTTCAAGGGACTAGAGTATGTTTTGAGGGAGATTTAGGCTACTATGTCCCACAGATTAAGTGACCACACAGAGGTCTCATATCTTACTATAACTAACATTATCTAATATATGTAACACAAACATGACAGTATCAATTAATCCAATATTTTCTCAATTTACAAATTAATTAAGATTGCCATTACAGAAAAATGGGATTTGTGTGTTCCGTTACCAAAGAAGCTTTTCAACCAATTTTTTTTGGCAAAGCATCTATGTTCTTGAAACTCTCTAAAATGTGACTAATGGCTCTAAGGTTAAGACTATAAATGCCCTGTAGCATAATGCACCACACAGAAGCAGGACTTATAAGATTTCATTTCTGAATGTGTTCTGTGACTAGAATTGATTCCTTCCTTAAGTACAAAGCCAATTCTTTATAGGGAAGAAGTAAAGACAGTGAAATTGACTTTAATATGACATTTTTGTTGTTGTTGTTGCTGTTATTTAGCACCAGATCAGTTCAGATCAGAGTGCTATAGTCGAAGCAGGATGAGATAAATGGGTACAACTCTCTGGACAATGATCATTTGGCCTGGCTGACTGGACATTCAGCCTATTTTGGCACTGGAAGCAAAACGCACACATTCATACAGAGAAATATACACATACAGATTGAGAGTGAGAGAGATAGAAAGAGACAGAGAGAAGGAAAGAGAGATAGTACACATACAAACACAATTAGATGCTCTCACACATAAACAGAGGGAGAGAAAGAGAGAGATGAAGAGAGATACATCAAAACAAGAGAGAGATTGAAATGTCTGATGTCAAATAAATCAGCACCAAATCGGTAATGCCAAATTAGAGGTACCAAAAAATCTGCTCCCAAAATGTCACATGACCCAGTGAAAGACACTTCAGCTTTGACTGTTTTGTCTTTTAGTCAGACTTTTGGTCTTTTTTAAAAAGAATTCAAAAAAATTGGCTGCTATTTCTGGAAAGTCAAGCAACCATGTAGAAACTTCCTCATTACCAGTAATTATTTACGGGACGGTGACTGAGTTTCCACATTAAAAGAATGTTCCCAAATAGATTACCAATAAGTACCATTTTCAAAAACAATCAAGGACTATTCCATACACCTAAGTCCAAAAAAGCTTTGATCACATAACACAGAAGCAGGACAAGTACTTCTAGCTGTGGTCAGGGGTTTTGTGAATTTGAAATGACAGATTTGATACACAATGCCTTCTCTTAACATTTGAATAATGATGTGAAACAGCTCCACTGCCTCCCCCAAACATTCCCTTCAGATGAAGCATATCAAATGGATTGTCCAGACAAAAATCTATCTTGCAACCAAGCTGATAACAACTTCTACCTATCCTCATTCTTGGATGAAAAGCAAATGTCAAATCTACTATTACTGGATTTGAACTCAAAACTACCATATTACGAAGTGGTATCAAAATGTTCCTAGACTAGTTCTGTGGCATGCCAACAGGTGGCAGCACACAGTTGCATGCCCAGTGAGAACTAGCAGTGACCTTCATTAGGCAGTGTCAAGTGATATTGCTGTGTTTGCTTTGCAAGTTGTGAAATTTGTGTCTTTGTAATCATGTGTATGCTGTGGTTTGTGATTTTGTCATGGACAGGAACAAATAGCCAACATGAAATTTTGCAATAAACTCAAAAAGTCTGCTGCTACAGAGACATTGAGCATGCTTCAGTAAGCTTATGGCAATGAAGCAATGGGTTGTATACAATGTTTTGAGTGGCATGGTCACTTCAAAAGTGGAAGAACAACCCTGGAAGATGATGAGCCATCTAGAAGACCTGCCATGAGTATCACCCATGTGCATCAAGAATTATTCCCCCAGGGCCTGATGAGCCATCTGGAAGACCTGGCATGAGCATCACCCATGTGCATCAAGAATTATTCCCCCAGGGCCAGACCATCAATCAAGCGTTCTACTCTGTGACTTTTTAAAGCATTTGAGGGAAGACATTCAGCGAAGGCAACTGGATCTGTGGAGTGTGAAGAACTGGATTCTTCATGATGACAACGCACCTTGTCACCAAGCTCTCCTTATTTGTGAATTTCTCACCCAAAACAACCTGGTGTCATCTTCTGCACCTGCCCTATTCACCAGATTTAGCACCTACAGTCATTCACCTACTCCCCAAGATAAAAATGCAACTCGGAAGTCACCATTTTGACACCATTGTTGAAACCCAGATTGAATTGCAGAAGGTTTCTCAACTCACTTCTGAGAAATGACTTTCAGGCTGGATTCCAAAAGGGGCAGGAATGCTGGGACCAGTGTATCACCTGCTGTGCAAGGTGACTATTTCGAAGATGATGATGTTCAAACTGAAGTAAATAATTCTTTTTTTTTTTTATTAAACATAATTAGTCTGAGAACCTTTTGATGCCCACCTCATAGTAATCTATGCAATTCTTAATCCATTCAGTCATTTTATCTCTAAATGATGGTCCTATTCTTAGAACAATCCTGCAGATTTTACTGTCACTCAAAGCACAGTTTACTGTTTACACAAGATGTTTGCTATTATATTATTCAATGTATTTAGTGAAGAAGAAGAATTACAGTCTAGACATTTCATTATCACGAGTGTGTCTTCTTCAGAAATTGAGAGTTTCTGCCAAGTTGGCCCTCTTTGTGTTGGTCAATCTTTCACTTTTCCTTGAATTATAATTCTTCTAAATACGCCTTAATCAATTTCCTTGAAGCTTTTGTTGTTCAGCACCTAATTTCATACTCATTAGCTACTAGTTCACGATTTAGTACTCATTAATTACCAGCCTTTGATTTCTCATGCTCATTAATTACCTGTCTATGCTTTGACAATTATTAATTACAAACCATGGATATTTATTCTCTCAAATCCAATAATCCACCTCTTTGCATGTCCCAATCAAAGTCAGAACTTAATTCCCAGATTAATTCCAAAATTCACCAACTGCTAAAACTTCAAAGTTTATACGATGTTTTGAAGTAAATTTCTAATTAAAAATCATTTCATTAACTTGTCTCTTAAATAATGAATTTTTTTTTATGATAGGCATTTGCTATAAGCAATAGAGAGTGTCTCATATTTGTTCCAGCACTTAGTGTTCTGAGTTCAAATCCTACTCTGAACAGCTTAGTCATTACCCTGTTCAATACAACCACCAGGCACATTGGATACCTTTAACAGACTTAGCTCTGAATAGTATATGATCTGACTCTTTATATTCTGAGTTCAAATCCTGCCAAGGCTGACTTGTGTGGTAGATTTAATCCATTACCTGGTTTCACACCACCACTTGTTCTTTGGGTGCTATTAAGGAATTTCATTCTATTACAAGCATTCAGGCCAGGTGTCTGGTTTTAGGATAACTCGTTCTCTTCCTCCCACTGGTCTCAAGAGCCCTAGAAAATGGTCATGGGTGCTGTTTTGTCACTTTGATTAAAATCAAAAGTGTCTCCTAAATAGTGTGTCATGGAAGTTATCATGTAATATCTATAAGTGTTTCTCCCATGTAATGGCTCAGGAAACTGTCTTACAAATAACACCTCAAAGACAGTCTTTCTTATAACTGATGCATCAGACAGAGCATTGTGTATGTTTTTGTGACATAGGGTTTTTTGTCATGTGTAATGATTCATAGAAAATGTTTCAGGAAACAGTAAATGTGCCATGAGTAATGCCTGAAAGAAAGGTGCTTTATAAACACTGTCTCATATGTAATATCTTAAGAAATACCACATAGGAAACCCTCTCAGATTATAGATGATGATTTGTAGAGATTGTCTTATATGTAACCTAAAGAGTGTCTTCCTAAGTACTGTCAGAGAATGATTAAGGGGGAATAATTCATAAACAATGACATAAAAGCCGTGACATCAATAATGTCTCACATAGAATGTTTCCTATGTTATGGTTCTCAAAGAGAATGATACATAAAGACTGTCTCCGAGAGAGCTTCTCACAAGAAATAGCAAACAGAGAATAACTAATAGGTAACATTTATAATGAGTGAGTGTCTTACATAGTGGTGGTAGTGGTGGTGGTGGGGGGTGCTTCATGGAGATGTTCAGTGGGTTAAATGCAATAGAATAAGAAACAATTAGCCAAATTCTTTGAAGATTGGTCACCTGTTATTATCAGTTGTCATGGCCTTTTCGAAATTATGATACTGCTCCATATGACCATGTGATCTACCAGAAATAGCAGTCAAATGTCTCTGTTTCCTGTCTTAAGAAGAAGAAGAAGGATACATCAGCTTATGTAGTCCACAGTGAGCCTCTCACATATAGCAGAAGAAGCATTTATATGGGTGGATGAATGAAACCAGCTTGAACAAGGGAATCCCTCGCATCACAAAACAGAAACCAAACGTACTTCGCGATCACAGATGTCCAATTTGGAGATGGTCAGTCAACCATGATTGCAACATGAGGCACTCATATCAGTGTGACCAGATCTTGCATAACAGGATGTTACACAGAGGTTGTTGCATACAGAATGTCTGCTAATCAGATTCCCAATTGTTTGATAATCTTCATGTTGAAGTGTCTCTATGGTCAGCTTCTGTTCATAATGGCCTGCAGCCATAATGGATTGCAGCTGACTCAACTCATCCCAAGTGAACTCTGACATAAATAACCAGATGGGATGATCACATCTGGAATGTTTTTGATGATAGATATCTGCTTGATCGGAATTGGCCCTAGGCTAGGCAAACACAATAACAACAGAAACTTCCCATGACTGAATCCATTCCTAAATGGGATTGGCCATGAGATCTCTGCCATAGAAACAAGGTAACATTTCTCTGGTCTTCATTTTGGTTTGTTTATATATTTTGCTTGGTTTCCCAAAGATTAGTTTTGGAACCCAAACAACCAAAGAAGACCCCCTATAGAGATAGCCATGGCAACAGAACCTGCTGAGAATGGTTGTAATTGAGAAGAAGACCACAGATGGAGCCCAGGAAAAGTCCTTACCTTTTTGCCTGTATGCCACTCAGGTGAAGCATTCAGGTTAAGGCTTGAAATGCTCATGACCCTGAGATACCGACGGAAGATAGAGAAGACTACTCTCAACAGTAGACTTCTTTTATTCACCTACCAACCAACCAACCAAAAAAAAAAAAAGCTTTTCAAAAAGCCTTTAGATGTCCATCTGAGACTGCTCCTGGTTCTATTCTACCAAATTCTTTTTTAAAGGGATCTAAATTAAAAACCTTCTATTAAAATTTTATGTTAATTTATGTTAATTTATATTCCAAATATCAACTTACTTATGACACGGTCCCGGCTGTGTGGTTCAAAAGCTTGCTTTGCATCCGTATGGTTTCATGTCTGTTTTCCATGTTAGCAGGAGTAGGACAGGAACTGACAAATCAGAAGATCTTTAAACTCTGCTGTCTGTATTGGCATCCTTTCTACACCCAGATACCCTTCCTCTGTGTTTGTTTGTGTGTGTGTGTGTGTGTTTCCCCTCATCACCACTTGGCTATTGGTGAAGGTTTGTTTATACCCCCATAACTTAGTGATTTGTCCAAAACAACTGATAAAATAAGAAAATAAACACCACAGGAAGTGGGGGGGGGCTGTATTTTTTCAAAGCAGTGCCTTTGCATGGCCAGAGTCCAGTAGCAAAAACAGTCAAAAGATAGAATTTTAAAAATCTTCTAATATGAAAGAAAAATAAAACAAAAGCAGTGTAATTCCACAGAGATCTAGAGTCAGGTAAGAGTGGATGTAGCTTTCTGTTTGTATATCGGAATTGATTTCACCTTTATTGCCAATGAGGAACATTTCTCTTAATACCCAACATGTTCCAGTTATCAGGAATATCAGATTTTAAATGGTTTTTCTGCTTGCAGCAATTATTGAAGCAGGTCTCTCATTTCTTCTGACTTTTTTTTTCCACTTTTTTTTTATGTGATTTTTTTATTTATTTTGTGGTGATGGGTAGGTTATCTTTTAATTTAATAATTCCATTTTTGTGGCTGCTGTACACAAATACATTAATTACGCCACCACTGAAGCCAACTATAGGTTAGAACATCCTAGAATAAAAGATTAAACTCATATTTTTGTGAATTTTGAATGCATTTTTGTTACAATTTGCATACACATTGATACATGGACATGTATAATGGTATGTACTTGTGTGGTTCTTTGAGCACTCACTTTAAATTCTCTAATTTACATATGAGTAAATGTGTATGTGTGTGTATATATATATATATATATATATATACACATACACACTGCAGTGTATACACACATGCACAAACACCATTTATATATATATATTTGGAGCGTGGCCGTTGCCATTACC
>JAOPJW010000002.1:73636784-73648748 GCA_027122535.1 Octopus maya | reverse complement strand
AACTATGTGTATCTACCTGCTATACATAACAGCATACAGCTACATATTATAAGATGAGACATTCATGAAATTTGGAGAAATAGAATTTTTTTCTTTCCATAAATATAGCACAGCATCTTACAGCTGACAATGTTATTATTAACAGTCGTGTTGTTATTGTTATAGTGGGATTTTGAATTCAGAATGTAAAGAATTTGTTCGAGTCTAAATTTTGCCATGGTCAACATTGCTGGGCTGAGTAAATACCTGTGAAGTACTGAGCAGCAGTGGTCAATGGTTTTGACTAATCCCTCCCTCAAAATTTCACGCCTTGTGCTAAATCAGAAACATTTATTATTATTATTATTATTATTATCATCATCATCATAATTATTATTGAATGAGAGAACAGTGCATGCCATTAAAATGACACTGGAGTAAAATATACAAAGCCAAGTATACCCATCATGACTACCCATCTGATAAGGGTGCACCAGGCACATGTATCACAACCATATGTGCATGAGATGGTGATCTCATATCAAGATTAACAGTGCATGACCTTGTTAACCCTCACTGAAAATTTTCCACATGAAGTTAACTATGTATTCCAGTTTTTCATTGATCTTCTAATAAAATTTGATATGTTATCAGACACCTGTACCAACACTAGACTTTCTAAAATCCAGGAAAGGAGGAGGGGCATATCATACCCTTTCTTATAATTGATCCGCGCCATGCCCACATTATTATGGCAGTGAGCTGACAGAATCATTAACATTCCGGGCATAGCAGCATTTCATTAATTTTTACATTCTGAGTTCAAATTCACCCTTTCGGGGTTGATGAAATAACTACCAGCTGAACACTAGTGTCAATGTAATCACTTGATCCCTCCACAAAATTGATGAATTTGTACCAAAATTTGAATCACCATCATTATTATTATTAAGGTGGCAAGCAGGTGGAATCATTAGCATACTGAGTAAAATACTTAGTGGCATTTCATCCATCATTACGTTTTCAGGTTGACTTTGCTTTCAATATTTTGCGATTGATAAAATAAGTTCTAGCTGAGCACTGGAGTTGATGTAATCAACAAACTCCACTCCTGAACTTGCTGATTTTTTAACCAAAATTTGAAATCATCATTATCATCCTTATTATTATTATTAAGATGGTGAGCTGGTAGAATCATTACTGATCCAGACAAAATGCTTAACAGTAGATCTTCTGGCTTTATGTTCTGAGTTCAAGTACTACCAAGGTTGACTTTGCCTTTTATCTCTTAAGGGTCAATAAAAGAAGTAACGTTTTAGCACTGAGCTTGATGTAATTGACTAGGTCTCCTCATCCCAAACTTCAGGCATTGTGCTTATAGCAGAAAGTATTATTATTATTATCAAGGCAGTGAGCTGGCAAAATCGTTAGTGCGCTGGACAAAATGCTTAGCAGTATTTCACCCATTCTGAGTTAAAATCCTGCTGCAGTCAACTTTACCTTTCATCCTTTTGGGGTTGATAAAATAAATACCAGTTAAACACTGGGGGTTGATGTAATTGACTCATCCTCGCCCCCAAAATTGCTGCCCTTGTGGCAAAATTTTTTAACCATTTATTATTATTATTATAATTATTGAGTGAGAGAGCAGTGCATGCCATCAAAGTGACACTGGGGTAAAATATATGAAGTCCATTATACCCGTCATGACTACCCGTCTGATAAGGGTACACCAGGCACATGAATCACAACCATATGTGCGCAACATGGTGATCTCTTATCAAGATAAACAGCGCATGACCTTGCAGGTGGAGCCCAGTTAGAATTTTCTTCAGGTCGAGTAGCCCATCCTACTCAAAAGGTCCCTGAATAAAGTTTGTTTAAGGATGTTGAGCAAAACACCAGTGTTTCCAAAGGTGAATGATTCAAACCCCAAAGAATTCCTCGCAACACGTGGCTATGATGCTCTCCCACTACTTCTACTCATAATCAGAGATGCACATATCGTTAACCACTAAGGGTCATGCTCAACTGGTTAAGGTCAAGCAACTGACAAGCAAATCTGTGGTTTTAAGCAGAATATTTGTTGTAGCCCATCTTTTTATACCATGACAAAACAATGCACATGCTAACATCTCCAATCAATTAAGATCAGAAACCATGAGAGCCACTGCATGGTACTGCATCTGGGCTATTATTATTATTATTATTATTAGTAGTAGTAGTAGTAGTAATTGTAGCAGTAGTAGTAAAAAGCAATGAAATACCAAAGTGGGAGTCCTCTTAATGGTCATTTGTCATGCTAGATATAACACCTGATACTCCCTTGAAATACACTCTACCATCTCAAATAAAAATCAAACAAGTTCATGGGACAGTGTGGTCCTAGATAACCAGGACCTAAAAATAATACAGGCTAGTCATGGCTGGACTTTTTTTTTTATCATAGATCAATAATATCAAAGCTGGGTTAGGACAAAATATCATCATCAACAAAGATAATATGATGATTTTATATGACATTCTGTATGAAATTTGCTTTCTTTACACTTTTGTCATAAAAATTATTGGACCTAAATTGAAAGAAGGAAAGGTACAGTCCACCTAAATAGGATTATATCAGTTACCAAGTGCAACAAGGAAAAATACAATGAAAAATTTCATCACATTTTCTGACACATAAGGAAGGGCTCCTGTGAAATTCCTTATGCAATTATATGATGGGTCATAAATTTGTACTAATTTGTTTAAGCATGGTAGTATATTTGCAGAGTAATTAGAGCATCAGATAGATTTATTTGTAGTATTTGTACCAACTCAGTCTTTTTAGTTCAAATGTCATCAATGTGAATTTTGTTCATCCTTTTCTTTTTTTATAAGAGAGAACAATAAATAAAGCACCCTTCTTGTACTTAAGTTGTTTCTCAACTTTTTCTGTTTCTCTTTTTCTTTCTTTTTTTTCTCTCTCCCTCTCTCTTTCTTTTAATTGCCTCTCTTCCCAGAAGAAATATGCTGTGGTCAAATCTGGAGAAGGATTGGCTTTGTCAGATCTAAAAGTGCTCAATACGCATTGTATGTTATAGCAGCATCCTTATAACATCATCAACAGTTGAGAACTTAGAAGAAAGCTGAGAACCCAAAAGAAAGCAAAGAAATATTCTTAAACGCCCATCTTCATTTTTTTTTTAATGCCTTTTTGCAAAAACTGCTCTTCAGATATTTAGGTTTTTAACATAACCCAGAATCAGCAAAAAAAAAAAAATTTAATCTTTTTATAGTTTTTTAATTCATCAGAGATTGAGAAGGGTTAAAGGATTTACAACTGGTTTTCATCCATTTTTTTAATGTATGCGTTTACAAATATAAAAAGTACATTTTGTAAAAAATATAAATATACTTTGTTTGAATTTGAAGTGTATCAATATATATTTTGTTTTCAGTGAACAATACATTTTCATCTTTAATAAATTGACACAAAAACATTTAAAATTTTCTGAGAGTGAAACAGTACAATACTAATGTTTTCATTATTGAATACACATTACTTTCAAAAGAAATCATTATTTTGGAAACTAATACAGCTATTATCAAATATTTGTGTTCTTTATCCATGTAATTAATATATAAATTCACTTATAAAAAATATTGGATTAAGATTCCATATTATTGATTTTTTTATGGTTCTTTAAAAAACAACAAAACAAAGAACTTTTTCTGTTTTTTTAAAAAAGAAGCAATTTTCTTTGTTTGCAGATTTTGAACTTGTGATGTTCAAATAATAAAAATCTGATAGCATTTTTTTTTAAAGAAGAAATTCGATGCAAAAACATTAGAGAGGTGGTGGGTTAAAAATTTGTACTTCACTGGATGTGTGAATGTGCCTGTAAGTTAACACTTATATAAACAAATTCTCTTGGCACTTGCTGGTTATTTATAGAAAAGTATCAGTTGATCACTGAGATTGATGTAAATGGCTATCCACCTCTTCCAAAATTTCAGGTTTTGTGCCTATAGCAGAAAGAATTAGTTGGCAGAATTGTTAGGACATCGGACAAAATGCTTAGTATCATTTCATCTGTCATTTAAATTCTGAGTTCAAATTCTGCCAAGGCTGATTTTGCTTTTCATCCTTTTGGGTTTGATAAAATAAGTTCCAGTTGAGCACAGAGACCGATGTAATTGATCAGTACCCTACTCCTCACAAATTCTAGGCCTTGTGCCTATAGTAGCAAATATCATTTTTGGTCAAAATGCTTTGTAACATCTCTTTCAGCTCTATACCTACTGATCTCAAATCCCACTGAGGTCAATTTTGCCTTTCAACCTTTCAAGATCAATAAAATAAATATTAATCAAATACTAGGATTAATGTAAATGACAAACCTCCTCCCTTAAAATTGCTGGTGTTGTGCCAAAATCAGAAAGGATTATAATCATTATCATTACTGGCTCTTTATGTTTTGAGCTTAAATCCCACCAAGGTCAACTTGGCCTTTCATCATTTCAGGATCAATAATATAAAGTCTCTTCAAGTATCGGGGTCAGTATAATCAACCAAACCCCTCTCCTAAAAATTATTGACCTTGTGGCAAATTTTAAATTCTTCTTCTTCTTCTTCTTATTATTATTATTATTATTCAAGGCAGCGAGCTAGCAGAATCATTTCCATTCTGGACAAAATGCTTTGCAGCATTTCTTCTGGATTTATGTTCTGAGCTGAAATGTCACTAAGGTTGAGTTTGCCTTTCATCCTTTCAGGATCATTAAAATAAGTATTTGTTGCATACTTGAGTCTTATGTAATTGACTAATCCCAACCACTAAAAAATTTCAGCTCAGAGGACATTGAGTATCTACAATATTTTTTCGTTTTCTCCAAAACTAAGGAAGAGAAAAAGTTATCCACAGACTAAAGAACTGACACACATGAGCCAAGTGATAATGTTAAACTGTGATACTTTAAGCTTACAGTCAATTCAAAAGAATTTGCTGCAAGCAAGGCTAGCCGTAGGGTTATTGGTGCCCAGGACAAGTTCAATTTTAGGGCCCTAACATGTATAATCTAAACTTCTTTTCATGGTGGTGGTGGAGACAAAGAGTAAATACTACAAATATAAAAATAATAAAGTTGTTCATTAATATTTACTAAATGTAGAATAAAATTTTCCCCTTAGTATTTCTTCGAAACATCCTAAACATATGTCATTGTGCCCACAAGTGTGTGGTTTTTGAAATGACTGCTCAAATTACTTGTATCTTCAAGTGACCTTGGCTGCAGTGATGGTATATGAACTATCCGCCTTTTGTTGCTAGACAGCACCACTATTCTATTAGCCTTCTCATGTGTGATTTTCTCAAATATTGTACTTAGGCAGCATGTAAAAAAAAAAAAACATTTGTTTTTATTTTATTTATCTTTGAATTGAATTGAATTAAAGCCACTCAGACCAGACTTTTCATGGGCTATTGATCAAAGATATCCAAACAAGAACTTCCAGCTTTTTTTCTTCAGTGGTATGATGGGCTACATTATCCAATGTGGATTCACTATATTTCTGTCATACTATATCTAGGACTACATATCCCAGTGTTTTCTTTCTATTTTTCAGTCATAGTTCATCTTGGACTGCTTATCTTATTTGTACTCCCCATTTTTAAGACAGGTGTGATTTAAAGAAAATTTGGCTGCTATTTCAAGGAGGTCTACCGACTATGTAGAAATTTCTTTAGGGTGGTTACAATGAATAAGGTTTCTTTCTGAAAGCACAGAGCAATATAAAAAGACTGAATCATGATTTGAACAGAGGACTAATAATGAATTGTGAAATTTTCATAAACCATTATGTGAGCATTATGGCACCAGAGTAACAGTGTTGATATGTGAAGAAAGAGTTGGTTAAGGAAACAAAACTAAAGTTCATAAAGAAAAAATATAACAGTGACAACAACTATAATACCAGATGATAAATGTGATTAGATCAATAGATTCATGAAAAAATGTCAAATACACAAAAATAGAACCTTGCATAGATTGAACCCACAATCTTTAGTGTCTGACCTTTTTTTCATGAAATTGTATCAATTAGAATAAAATATTCTTCAATATCAGCAGAAGAAAGCAGCAAACAGTAATATATAATCTTTAAGACTATTTATTATTATTGAAAATACCAAAAATTCAAATTATAGAGGAGAAAAGATATGGGTGGGGAAAAAGTGGCCAAATGTTGTTATAGTTGTTATTGATGGGTGGAGCAAGTCTAGCAATGGTGAGAGGCTGGCTGTTGTTGGTATCAGTTACAAGTGTGTATATGTATATGTGTGGTGTCTATTTCTCTTTATGGATGTGAGTGTGTAACCTTTTGTCTCATTCTCTATCGCCAACCTCATTTCTTTTGTTTCTGTGCAATTTTGCAAATGTATTTATTTATTTATTGTTTATAAATGGCCATCTGAAATATGTCCACAAAGTTCCATAACCAACTATTTAAATACATTTTAATATCTGAACATGTTTCAGTCATTTCTTAGTAATATCACCACCACAACCAATGTTAATAATGATGATGATTATGATGATAATAGTGATAATAGTTATAATAATGTGACTATTGTTATTACTACAATATTTAAAAAAAAAAAATTTATATTTATTTTTTCATTTTACATCTAGTTTTTTTATTTTTTCCCTTTCAAGTCTTCAATCAACAAATTTAATAATACCGATAAAATACATATTTAAATGGGACGTAATGGATTTGGAAACATTTATGCATGATTATTTTTATTATTATTATTAATATTGTTGCATTTCATTTTATTTATATTTATATTTTTTTGTAAATCAATGAGAGGAAAGAGAGGCTGGTACAGATAAGACTAAATAGTATGGGGTAGGGGTGGATGAGGCATTAAAAAAACAAAACCAATATAAAATACATAAAACATTATGCAGATAACAAACTAAAATACACTTGATTAAAGTCACCTTTGATTTTTCATATCAAACAAGCACAATCAAAAACAACTAAATAAATCTATGCATGTATTTATTCCAAATTTCCATTTTACATTTTTCTAATTGATATAGATATCTTGTTTTTTCTCTTGTTGTTATTTTGTGCTCATTTTTTTCTTGTGTACTTTTTATTTTTATTTACATCGTTTTTAGAGAAGTGGTTTTACCCTTCTTTTATTTTATTTTATCCCTTCCTCACTTTCTATCTATTTCTATCACATATTTCTATTCTATTCTTTCTTACTCGGTCACTTCTTCCATTTTCACTTTTCTCACTACACCTCTCTCTCTCTTCCATCTCTCACTTTTTCTTAGTTTTTCTTCTCAACCTATTCTCTCTTTCTTTCTCTCTCCCATCTCTATCCTCCTAATTTCATTCTTTTCACTTGCCTCCCACTCTATTTTTCTGTTCTCATACTTTCTCCTCACATTTGCCCACTCCTCTGCCTCCTCTCTCATTTTCTCTATTTTGGAATTTCATTTCTGTACCTCCTCACATACGTTTTTATTTCTCATAGTCTCCTCCCCTTTTTTTCTTTTCATTCTATCTATCTATATTTTCCCTCTTACTCTCTTCCAGCCTATCTTTCCATCTTTTAAAATTTTCCTTTCTAACTTGATTTGTTTGTATATATGAATGTCAGTGTATGTTAGTGTCTGATACTGCTGTCACTTTGGTTGTTGACATCAATTAGAAGCTACAATTAACCACAAGGCCTGACTTCTAATCTGAAATGCTACAATAGGAGAGAAGCAAAGCATGAAGAAGAATTTCTACTGCACTCAGATACTAATCATGTATGTCGCAATTGATAAACTGTCAATAAATTATTGTTAAATTTAACAGATACTCACTCTTAAAGTATCAAGAATATAATTTAATTCAGTAATACAGTGATGATGTTTTATTTTATATATATTTTAATTTATTTTGTTATATATTTTTGTCAGAGTAGTAATTTTTTATAAAGTAAAAAGAAAAGACATTTTTTAAAGAAAGCATTGCTAAAAGTTTTCAGTATGATGCAATTGATACAGACAACATAATTTTTCTTGTCTCTTTATCCAGTTACTTTGTTCTCAATTATTTTATCTTGCTTTCATTTGTTCAGGGACAATCTTATTAGTCTTCAATCTAAAACCTTTCTTAAATCCATGTAGTTGTAGATTATACCCAATCCATTATCCACTGTTAGAACTAGTAAATGCTACTAGAAATAGTAGCTGAATCTCTCTCGTATCATATTTACTCTAAGTAGGAAGGATACATTGGATACTATAATCCACACAATTTTTGAAACTGAGAAATGATGATTGTGATTGCAGTGTATGCCTTAAGAAGTATGCTCGCTCAGAGTACACTGCTCATTTGAAGCAGTTAGTCATGAGAATAAACAACAAAAACAGCCATTGTAGTAGTATGTTAAAACTAGCACCACTAATAAGTAGTTTTATCTGTCCCCATTCTTTAATTGTTTTACTTGCCTTCTCTAAAGTGTTTTCAATATTTTGGGTGGATTAATTAAGGTTGTGAGCTGGCTGAAATATTACTGTACCAGGCAAAATACTTTGTGGCATTTCATTCATCTTTACTAACTGAGTTCAGACTCTCCTGAAGTCAACTTTGCCTTTTGTCTTTTGGGGATAGATAAAACAAGTACCAGTTGAACACTGGGGTCAATCTAATTGACCTACTACTCCCCCCAAATTACTGGCCTTGTGCCAAAATTTGAAACTAATACTTTGAGTGAATTGGCAGAATCATTACAGCATCTTGCTACAAACCTTATAGTATTTAGTTGTAATTTTTCCCATCTTGAAAATTCCATAGAGGCCAACTTTGATTTTTATTCTTCTGGGGTTGATAAAATAAAATACCAGTCAGTTAGAGGGGTCCATATAATCAACTATACCTCTCTCTAAAATTTACCTGAACAAGAATGAAAAAGATGAATCAGATTTGACAGTAATGGCTAGAATGAGCTGAGCACGTAAAATTTCTGGAAACTGAGTAGTTTGATAACAGCGAAAGAAAAAACTGAAAAGAAAGATGCATGATGTGTGTGTGAGAAGTGCTTTGATTTCTGAGAGTGAGGTATGACTAATGAACATGAAGCAGTAGAGAATGTTAGAAAGGGTAAAAGTGAGAATGGTTTGGTGAATGAACAGAGTATGACTGAGGGAGAAAGGAAGACAATGAATTTTAGAGGTTGATGGGAATAGAGTCAATGATAGATGTTGTAATGAGGATTGGGATGAAATGGTTGGATCATGTACTGAAGGAAAAAGAAAGTGACTGAATGAGAGAAGTGGTAGAAATGAATGTGGAAGGGAGTAGAAGAAGAAAACCAAGACATGGCTGAGTATGAAGAAGGAAGAAATAAGGGCAACAGAGTTCATAAGGCAATAATGTAGAGGGTAAGGCAAAATAGAAAAACTGCAAAACTAACCTCTGCTTTAGCAAAAAAAAAAAAAAAAAGAAAAGAAAAGAAAAAAGAAATGGCTTTAAAACACTCGTGATGTTGCCTATGTAAGAAATCAATAAATTTTTTACTGTCTATAAAATTCCTTTCATTTATAGGCATAAAACTTCAGCTCATTTAACCTGCTGTGAGCTTTAGAAATTTTGATTTTTATAATTAGTTTAAAGCTTTTATTTTTATTCTTGTTTTTGTCACAATTAATATTAAGGATAGATAAGTTTCTATTGCATTCAGGTGTATATCTCTATTTTGTTCACTTGTTACATTTTTAACTCAATGAACCCCATCTACATAAATGTGTATGCATGTGTGTGTACGAATTGTATTAATATTTCCTCTGCTTTCTTTTCATTTATGTTCTTAGTGATTTGATTATGAATGCATGTCTTTTTTCCCCATTCCTTTCTTTCAGAATCCTGTTGCTATTGAAGTAGTACATAGTTGCTGTACTTACAGCTCTTTATAAGTGTGACGATGATCACTGAGAAATCAGTGGAACATTGTTCATTCTTAAACATGAATTCAAAATTTAACATTTCCATTTAAGCTAATGCTGCAGAAATAATGCAAATAGCAGACAAAAGGAATTAGCTAATTTGCTGTATTTATATTTCATGCTCTAATTTCTGAGTTCAGTCTTTGCCAAAGACAATTTGTTTTCATGCTTTGACAGAAATGATTATTACAAATATGTTTAATCAAATGTATTATAATTTTCTTTACTAATTAAAGCTGCTGTGTAAGTTATGAGAGAAGAAATATATACTTAAAATCTCCCTTGTATCATTAGATTGATCAGTTACTATACTACAGCAAACATAAAATGAACACATATTTTGTATATATCTTGTGAATTATGACACAACTTGAAATCTTACTAAGTCTTTATATAATTTATTGGAATAAGCGTATTCTTTTGGTTTAAGACAGAATTTTCTGGGGTGAGAAACGAGGAAAATTTTGACAATCATATTTGTCACAAAGGTAGCTAATAGTCTGAGAGAAGTGAAACAGTTTCAATAAAGAGTCAGAATTAAGTAGTTCACTAATAATTATTTTAATTTGATTCTATTGACTGCTTCTTATTTTATAATGAATTCATTTTTCTTTTATTTCTGCTAGATCCACATTTTTACTCCACCTCAGAATATCAACATGACTGATTTAGCACTTGAGAGTTCAATAAAAATTTTGGATTTCTATGAGGAATACTTTGAGATACCTTACCCTTTACCAAAAATTGGTAAGTAGACAGTATTAAAAATATTTTTATTGCTGTTGTTTTCATGAAGGCAGTGGGTCAGAAGAACATTGGACAAAATACTTGCACTCTTTTACATTCTAAGTTGAAACTCTGCCTATCTGGAGTTTGCTTTCTATTATTCCTGTTTTGATAAATTTAGAACCAGTGAAATACTGGAAGCAGCAATCAATTGTTATTCTCAAAATGTGTGAACTAGTATCTTAACTAGAAATATTTGTTGTAATATTCAAAAATGCTTCACTTGCATGTTGTTGTTGTTAACAGTAGTATAGAATCAAGTAATTATTTAAAATATAGAAGCTCAAGCCCTGCAATATATTGTATTATAGTGTCCTTAAATGGTTCCTGTATTGTTCTGCCTCATTTCTGCAAGTGATTCAAATACTTTCATATTGTTGTGCTGATTGTTTAAATCTTTCCATTCTTTGGAACAAAAAATACTCATTTATTATTATATATAAAAGCAAAGATTTCTAATACTGATACAACAATTTAAAGAAAATAGAGTCACTTAAATTGATTAAACTGTTGCAGTATCTACTGAAGGACCTCACACTCTTTGAACTCTGTTGTACTCTTTGATCTACATTTTCTGAACTCTGCTGTTCCCCAATGTTCAACAATGTCTCCTCCACTACTTTATCTATAAATAAATTATCTACAGTCTATCCCTTGCAAAAAAAACACATTCCTATCAAAATGATACTACCGTTCACTTCATACCATTTCTCATGACATCATCCAAATGGAATCTAAATACTTTATGCTAGATACATAATGCATCTATCACAGAATCTTTGGGAACTAAAACATGACAATGTAATCTTTTTCAACAAATTGCAACAAATTTTTGTCTCAAGTTGAACCTGGACTGGGGGTTTTGTCCAATTAGGAAAATTTTCATGTAGAAAATCTAGCTGAATGCTACTGAATGCTTACTACTGAATACTGATGCCACCATTAAGCTAACAAATCAAAGTTGTTGACTGCAAGTCAATCACACTTTAAATAAGTTAACTTCACTGTAAGAGAAAAAATGCTGTAAGAACTGAGTAGATGGTTGAACAGAATGCAGTCATGTCATGTCCAGCTCTATTCACTATTAGTTGATGTAGATGGCCATATCTGCCAAATACAAAGAGCCTACAATACAAACAGCCAAAAGCCAAAAACCTACAAAATTAAACATTATACTAAGGTAGCTGACATTCAAATTCATTC
>JAOPJW010000002.1:72455574-72466738 GCA_027122535.1 Octopus maya | reverse complement strand
CGATCTTGCTTCTCTTTTATAATATAAAACTGATGGAGCCAATTCATGAGTTGCAGTACTTTGTGTGCTGAGATGGCTTGAATATGGACTAAGATTCTTTTAACAACCAAACTTCTCTCCTTTCTTTCAGTTATTGCTTTGAGCTGGATCAGTTTCCTATAATTTCTTCCTAATACTTTTTGTTTGTGCCAAGCATTTCAAGTTCCATTTGTACACATCCTTGTATACACAAATGTAAGTCTATAATTGAATTCAGTTCTCTAAAGAATAGATCTTTACAGGTTCAGCCATTCTTCATGTTGTGCCTGTCTGTCTTGCCAGAGAAAAGTGCTTTTCCTTGGGAGGTTAGCTTCTGAAAAAGCAAGTGTTGTGGATTCTGTTGAACTAAGTTTGAGGGTCTAATTGTAAACAGTGCAAATTGATTCCTTGTTATTACCTTGGATACATAGTCTTAATCCCATATGAGAGGGTGAACAACAAGCTTTAAATTTTTTTATGAAGTACACCTTCATAATGCAATGACTGTGGAAGACCCATATTAGCCATTCAAAAGCACACAGACTTAATCATTTATTGATGTCAGTTTTTATGTGTTGCAATGGAACTGTCAGTGACTAGGTCACAGTTTGTGCAATGAAAATTTTGACACCAAATAATAAATGATTATGTGAAGTTAAATTTTTGTTTTCCATGCTGTAATTCCTATAGTTTCAACACACTCTGATCAAAAAACTGCTAGGCAAGTGTTTTTTGTAATTCTTGCTTCAGTAATTCCCAGAATGATTATATAAAATCCATTTTCATAAGAGTGTATAAAAATGTGTAAAACTATACATATGTTGATGTATATTTTGTCATGACTGTTTGCTCTATTTAAAATTATTTTGTTACCAGTTTTCAATATTGGGCTGTAACCATGTAGGGCATTGTTTTCAAAGGTTTTAGTTAATTATATTGACCTAGTAGTTATTTTATTGACCTGTTTATTTAGTGGCTAAATTGTTCTGAGTAATACCCCTTTAAAAAATATCTTTTGTTAGCATAAATACAAGGTATTTACACCTGTATTTATGCACACACTAATTTAGTTACAGCATTCCTAATTCTCATATCCTTGGAAAATCCTTAAACAAAACTGACTAGTGAATGAATAGAGCATGTTTTGTTGACTGCAGGTTTTTAATGTCTATGTGATGGTGGTATATAGACATAGTTTTCATTCAATCTGGTTTGATAGTTCTATTAACAATGTAGTGTTTTCAAGTCAGTATTCAAATATTAGTTCTGCTGTTCTATTTAAGGTATATGTTTTGGAGAAGATGAAGTATTTAACATTGTAGAAGCCACAGTAATTTGCACAAAGTATATTGCTGAAGTTCAGTATGATCCAGGTGATATTAAACTTTCAGGTCTGTCATATGGTTTGATAATGCTGCACTGTTTCTTCTACATGCCTAAAACTAATAGAATTTTGGAAGTAGTGTATCTTCAGAGAGTGAGACCATGACTTGATATGTTAAAGACTAGATTTGACAAATTTGTGAAAGAAATGTATTTAACATTTACTTGCTGTTTAGGTTGAAAGAATTTTGATTTTTAGCTTCTTGGGTTTATTAGGTTCTTTAGGGATGCTTACTATCTGTAATAATGGTACTTTTCCCCACATTTGTCGTGTAACTGTAACATATCTTTAGTTTTGCTGGTTAAGTCATGTACTGCAGATATTTTGACCATATGAAACTGCAGTTCAGTTGTTCTTGAGGTTTAAAAACTGGGACTAGGCACACTGTGTGTGAGGAACAGTTTTTCCTCATCTAAAACTGTCTGCAGTGTGTGTGTGTGTGTGGGTGTGTGTGTTTAATGTTCAGATAAATTTCTCCCCCTTTTTTTTTCTCTCTCCTTTTGGTTTGCAAGCTAAATGGCAGTGAGTTAGAATTTTGTTATATTAATCCTTTATTATTTAATAATGATTTAATTAGAGATTTCAATGGAGGAAGCACTCTAAGATTTTGAGTTAAACATAGTTTGAAATGTTTGTGACCTGTGGGTTGAATAAGTTCTTTACAATGTTAGATTTCACATTTAAGCAATGTTTATGGTTGAGGTGTGATTACAGATTTTGGTTTCATTCATTGGCAGTGGCTTAAGTTTGGGGTTACTCTTCATATTTTCTAAATTCAAGTGTTTAAAAATATATTTGAAGGAAATTCAACCTAATTGTTCCTGTGTTGAACTATTTTCAATCTAGAATGACTTATAGAAATGACACATTATAAAATAGATTAAAATTCCTCAAATAATTTATGTTGGTAATTTTACTCAAATGATTTGTTTTTTTTTGTGTGTGTCAAAATGCCGTACTATAAACAAAATATAACTGCCATCACAGGACAGCATTTAGTAGCCACAATGACCTGTAGGTTAATAGACATATTGGTATTTTCCTTCTGCAATCCTCTGATTCTTATGATCTAGTCTAACAGATATTGAAATAGATATTTAACCCTTTTGTTACTAAATCTTTATTGAAATACACTGCTTTTATTTCTATTAATTTTGGAAATAATGAATTTAGCAAAACCTTTTTCTTACCAAATTTCTGTTGGAATACACTGTCTTTATTTCAGTTAATTCTAAAAATGAAGTATTTAGTAAAAATAACATTGTCATTAAGTTGGTGTTTGGGATATAAAGATATTTTAAGAGAAGGTAAAATTTAGATAACCTTAAAAAAGGTGGTTTGAATCATTGGGGCCAAGGATGGTCTCAGGTGGGTTAATGCAAAAAGGCTTGAAGTCAGTTATTTGTTAGTCACAGTTGACTTGAGAAAGTGTTATCAAGTTATAAAAAAATATACATATATGCCTTATTTTACTGGAAATGAACAGCATAAATATCTAACATATTTGTGACTTACAATCCTTTTTTTATGAATGCTAACTATTTTGACAGTGGTACCTCAGTCATTCAATTACTATGATACCTTTCTACTCATGACACTTGATTGAAGTAGGTCTCCCTCACTTCTGATTCTGTCAGCTGAGTCATTGACTTGGAGTTTGTATGTTGTGTTCTGGCTGTCTTTTCATATGAGTCAGTTGAATAACTTATTGGTTGCTGTCATTTAATCTGCTTTCCCCCTATAAAACCAACCTTTTGGTGGTCAGTAACAATATTAACCTTTCATATCAATATTATTTGCTGTGGACAGTCTATTAAAGAAAAGATTTGATATTCATCTTGTCAGAGATTATTACTCCTATAAAATCTAGCTTTGAGCTAAAGAGGAATTAATGATTGTTTAATTAGTGGTAATTCTGGTGCAAATGATAGAAAATATATGTTCTCCAGTTAAAATTTTTTCAATTTTGTAATGAATACCAGTCAAACACTGAAGTTTATTCAGATAATATCAAAATTGGCTTTCTATTTTGTGGAGACAAATCATGTGACTTGAATCTCTGTAGTCATAAGATCATGAACTGAATTTGAACCAGTTAGTAGTCTGTTAGAACCCTTTCACGACTAATACCTTAAGTATATGTAAAAACATTAGAACATATCAGCTGCTATTGCTTAATTTTTCATTCTCTAAAAGTCCCAAAATTCTACTTTGTGTTGATATGTTTCTATTCATATTTTGGTTGGTTCATCTGAAACTAAGAAAGAAATTTTCATTTTTGTTTTCAAAATCATTGTGTATTGCTATGAAACATAAGCATATGGTGATCTAGCAGCAGCTGGAACTAGATTTTCTGGAAAGGATACACTAGAGATGATTTCTCCTTTTTATTTGTTTTTATTGGTCTTTGAAAAGATTTGAGTTGAGCTGAATGAGCTATGAAAACTCAAGCTGATGGGAGGTCTCTGGTTGCTTGATGAGCTAGAAATAACTCTCAGATATTCCTAAAATCACACTGTTAGAAAAAAAAAAATGATAATGTAGTGGTAAATAAACTGTCCAGGGAAAAATATACTCTGGTCATGGCTGAAATGCCTCTGATCATTGTTCTGTTGTTGGAGCAGACCTGGAGCTAAACAAAAGCAAAACAAAGAAGTCAGAATAAAATATATTTATTTGATAACCTTACTGTCTACAGTAGTGAACTGTACCTCCTTATTGTACTTAGTTAAAAATGCATCTGCTTGAGATACTGCACAATGCTGGCACTTCTGCACATCAGTAATATTTCTTTGGAAAAGACTTAGGAACATATGTCATTATCAATATTTTTATTTACATATTGTTAAAACTAATACTTTTACCATTGCTAACCACTTAACTGTGAAATGAGGTGTCTCCTTTCAGATGAAAGCAAGGAAAATATATATTTTATTCTGAATACAACAGGTTGCATATATCAGTGTTCTATTTTCAGATCTTACCGCTTGCTGGTAAATTGAATGAAAAATATAGGATGCATTCATGCACGTGTGTGTGTGTGTGTGTGTGTGTGTGTGTGTGTGTGTGTGTGTGTGTGTGTGTGTGGTTGGTTGGGTGATTGAACATTTAACTAGTAGAGCAAGCATTTCATATTTTTACTTGCTCAATTTCTTAATTTCCCAGTAAAGCTTCTTATTTTATATACACTGCTTTTGATGCCTCATAGTGTTTGAATATCCAAACTTATCTACATTTTGCTTTGTCACATTTTTTATCAGATTGTCTACTTTTGAGGATGACAAATAGTAGTTATTGAAAAAGTTTAGTTTGTACTGCATTTGGTTTCCAACTTTATTTATTTCTTTGCATTTAGTAATATAGAACTGTTATTCGTGATGAAATTTGACTTGTTGGTTAATGCTTTTAGAAGTTTGGGAATTAAGCTGACTTAGTCATTAACCCTGGGACATTTGTCCATTCCAGGCTGTGGTAAAAATGGAGCAAATCATCTCTATTTGGATTTAAATGTTGAACCTACATTCTTGTCTTGTATGATAGAGCTGAATAAAACAACAGAATCACTTTTTCTCAAAATCATTGTCCTCATTTAATGTTATTTTCCATACTGAAATGGGTTGGATGGTTTGACAGGAGCTGGCCAGTTGAAGTGCTGCCAGGGCACCATGTCTGTTTTGGCATAATAAATTTGAAAATGGAGTTGAAATATATAGAATTTCTATGATTAAAGAAAGCACCTGTCTTTTGTTTTGTAGACTTTTGGTATTCAGATTCTGTCAAATGTAATGTTTATTTATTCACATTGTTTTTAATTAATTATTCATTCTCATAGCTTCTATTTCAATGATGTGATTGTTTTGTTTTCAAATGACATTGTAGACTAGGTATGAGAGACTTGATCTGGTGAGTTTGAACCTAAAACAGGTTAGATATTTAGGCTGGACATGGCCAGATTTGAATGCTAATGATTTACATTGGTGCTTTCTGTCAGGTTACACAAACATGGCTTGTGCTAATGTTTTCTCTGATCCACTTCCATCAATTCTGTTATACCCTAAGGTTCAGTTGTCTCCTACACTCTTCCTTTTTATACATCAACTTCCTTCCTACTGTCATCCCCAGCAGTACCCCATTTCTAAGCTGATAAAACTCACTTTTAGTCTTTCCTAACCTTCCACACCTAATATATATTTTATGTGTAACCTGAAGATCTTGCATTAAATCTGTACTGACAGGTACAATCAGCAGCATGAAAAAAGGATTTTTCTCATCTTCTCTCAATATGAACACCCCACAAGTAGAACCTTCACAATCACTTGAAATGCTAGGCCTTACCATCAAGCAGAGATCATTGGGGATGATAATGCTTTGCATCTGTTCTGGCAAACACACTCAACATAATAAAGACTGAACTTCTCCTTCAGAGCCAGAAGATACTTTTGCCCATAACTACTGAAATTTTTGAAAGTTTAGGTGAGCTCCCATATCTGGCATGGTGCTGCTACTACACACAAATAAGCATCCTTGATATCATCAAAAGAAACACATGAAGTCACTCACAAACACAGTCCATCCTCTTCCTTATAGACTTGTCTCTTATCTACCTTTTCTACAAACTCTGCAGTGATCTTTGACTCTTGGAACTTGCTGGTAACATGTCAGTACCTCTCAGGATACTACTAGTACCTCCTTTTATCATCCACATTGTGTCTACTCTACTTCACCAGGCTCTTGACTAACCAGTATTCCCAGTCCTTCTTCCACTAGTGTTAACTGTTCACTATGCTGATCATGTGAAGTTACTTGCCATCTAAGAGTAACTTAGTTAAAACATCACAAGATACTGATAAATTAGTTGCCTGTTATGGAGAAAAGAATGTGCTTTCTCTTTTATTGTTTATTTGTATAATTTTGGTGCTATTTATATTTTCTTTAAATTCTTTTTTAAAAAAATCCTGTTATTGTAAAATTTTTACATTTTTTTTATTTAACTTTGCATATAACTTTACATATTTTTTTTTGTTGCTAACACTTTGAAAGAATGCTTTCCATTTTAATTAACATTGTAATTAGTTTTTGTACTATTAAAAACAGGTAAACAATCTCAGAAATTTTACTTAGTTTTAATGGGCTAATTTCTCAAACTATCAAACTAATTTCTTTCAGATTCTATGAAAATTTGAAAAACAGTTTCTTAATTTTGATTTTGACAAAGTTTTTTTCCTATTTTTTGTTACAGACGGAACAACAGTTGGACTGCGCATTAGATTTGATGCGTAGACTGCCGCCACAACAAATAGAGGAAAATTTAAGTGCACTTATAGATATTGTAAGTAATGGATTTAATACTTTTATTACTTGTGTTGAGACTAAAATGGTTTGATGACAGTGGTAGACAAGATGCTTCATGATGCCTAGTTTAGAATTTTGCTGTTCTAAGATTTTGTCTCGGAGTTGTTTAAAGTTGGTTATATACTAAACATTTTATATAATTAGTTTTAGGTGATCAGGTTTAAAACCATTACAACTTTCAAAATCCGATATTGCCTTTGTTGTTTCTCTTAGACAAAGAGATTTTAACATAGGAGTTAAGATGTTCTTCTTTAAGAAACTTGTTTTTTCTATCGATATATTTATTTGAAGAGGAACATCAGACTATATAGGCTTTTAGGCGAAAGTAAAGAATATATACACCCAGTGTTTAGGGTTAGGGCTTTTGTTACACTGAAAATGGGATGTGTATACATTCTTTACCTCCACTGGCTTTTAAAAGTTTTCTTAGTTTGAGGGTTTGGAATATCTTAATGAAATTAGTATAGATGAGAGAATTAAAAGAATTTTTAATGATAAAAATAATAATTTAAACAATAAAAATTGGAATATTGCTGAACAAATAAAAGGTTTTAAAAGATCTTCATAAAAAAATGATATGATGGGAATCTTTGTTAATGGGTGTTTAAAAGTCCATAGAGATGTTGCAGTCCATAGAGGCTCTACTGTTTGACATGGCTAGTGTAGATGATGATGATGAATGTGAATTGTTGGAAGGCACGTAAAAAGTACCCACTACACTCTCGGAGTGGTTGGCGTTAGGAAGGACAGCCAGCTGTAGAAACTCTGCCAGATCAGATTGGAGTCTGGTGTAGCCATCTGGTTAGCTAGTCCCCAGTCAAATCGTCCAACCCATGCTAGCATGGAAAGTGGACGTTAAATGATGATGATGAGCGAGGTGTGGTGGCTTATGCCTTTAAAATGAGATATGAGACACAATTTGGAACTATCAGTGTCAGAGTAATATAGGTTGATATAGAAGGGAGGGAGTAGTGTGACAGTGAGATAAAGGTTGGCAGTTGTGGACATCTGATTCTCAACCAATTCAACTATTAAAGTTCTAATTTTCTTTTATGTCAGTTTATGTTGTAATATTCTTAACTACAGGATTCATTTATTTGAGAGGATGGTTTGTTGATCTTCACTTGGAAATAAAGAGTAGGGAGTTTCCTAAAATGTTTTAGTAGCTTGGTGTTAATTTCATGAGGGTACATAAAATAGATATTGGTTAATGTTATTTATAATCATTAGTACACTAATTAAGTGTGTGATGCTTACAAATGAGATGATGCTAGACTGAAATGCATGCAGGAAGGTGTTGGCTTCACCAGCCAAACTCTGCTGTGGAAAACCAATTCATAGCATGTAGCTATGCATTCTTATGAATGCACTCCACTATAAGGATACAGAGGCCTGAATATGATTCTTTCTTGTAGACTAATTGAACAAGGTATTTATTAATAGCCTGTACCTGTTGAAAGAGTATGCCTGCTGTTGTGAGAAGAGCACTGGACTATTTTTCACTATTTGTAACAAGGAAATCAAGGTGTAAGTTACAGTGTGTGTGTGTGTGTGTGTGCGTGCATATATATAAATCTCTGCCCACATTTCTTCTTTGTCTGCGCATTAACTCCACCATTTTAATAGCTTAATAAACTAAACTGTTTAATATTTCAAAATGAGATTTAGAATATATTTGGGTTTCTTTATTTATATAAGTTTAATATTTTCAATACCACCCTATCTGGATCTATTCATATTACAGTATTATTTCACTTATTTTACCACAATAATGGTCTTGATGGATTAAATCTACAGATACGCTACAAGATGTCATTTTGCCTTGCATTATTTTCAATCTGTCTGCTTCTATGTCCATCTCTCAGGCTTTCTGTTTCTGTTTTAGTCTCTGTCAAACTAGTTCGCTTGTCTTGCTTTGTTTGCTTCTGCCAATCTGTCTACCTCCCTACCCATTTCTCTGTTTATCTGTCTGTGAACTGAGTTTTACTCATTGCATTAGCATTCACTCTGTCCAGTTAAATTCCATAGAACTTAGCAAATTACAATTTTACTCATTCCGATTTATCTATTTATCACAAAAATCATTTATGAATTAGTTGTAATGTATCCATTATCATGTAGCATAACTTAAAATTTACTTTGATATTTTGTAAATAGAATTATAAGCCTTCACTATATATTGACTATAGGAAATAGTTTGATATTGTTAGACTATTTTCTTTTGCCAATATACAACAAAAACTTATAATTCTCTAGAAAATTTCAATCGGCACTGCTTACTAATTCCTGCAGAATTCACACCTTTACTTTAGCTTTAAATGTGTAATGTTTATAACTGAAAGTTAGAAATATTTATTTGCTTTCTAAAATTCTAAATATTTACTTCTTGCAAAGATGTATTACCACTTATTTAAAGACTTCCTTTTGGCTGTGTCTTTGGGTAGAGCATGCAACTTTCTTGCCTTTGGCAAGTACACTAATTATTAAGAAATTATACAATCATATGCTACCAACTTCAATGACATCTCTGTCTTAACAATCAGGACATTTTGATTTCATTATTTCATTTCCACAGCAACATGACACATGTAATATAAATAGTTATTTCTCTGACCACATAACAAATGTGATTTAAAATATTAATTTCCGTGGTTGAATAAATATTTTAATTTACATTGGAAAAAGGCCATTTGATAGATTAGCCTGTAGAATATAGAACAAGATTGCATGCTTTCTTGGTCTGTATTCTTCTGTTTCTTGACACACGTTGTGTACCACATGATATATGTGTGTGTATCATCATCTAAGAAACTTTGCTAGAACTGTAACCTTTGAACTCATTCTTCACCAACACTTAATCTGAAGACATATTTTGTAAATGAATATGTTGAATATACTCTCTAAAAATATGGGTAAATGTTTCAGACTGGATTTGAAATAGAAATTCCTCAATTCTAAACAGTGATGGTTAGCTAGGTGTATGCAATTGAATTAGTATTAAATTAAAATTGCTATATGTATATCATACTATACAGATTGTTAGAATACCTGATATTGTGAAATTGTCTGAATTAAAAATATCTTCATAGACTGGTGTTAAAAACACTGTATTGGAGTGATATAAACATTAAGTCTACAGTGTATACATTTAGTATGATACACAGAAGGCAGTTTTAACTGATGCTTTTATCTCAGATATTTAGATTTTCTTTCCTAAGTTAATCATCAATCTCAGGGAAGATTCTGTCAAGTCTGAGCATTGTCCCTATTTCTAAGACTAAGTATTAAAAAAAAAAATACTAGCCTGTACCGTTATTCTTTTTTTATTGATTATATGACAGTGCCCTTCCATGGCCACAGTCTCTGGCAGAAATGCATAAAAATATATATTTTTGCTTATTTATGATTAAAATCAGATTTTCTGCTTTTCTGTATTTTAATCTTTAATTGATGAGGATAGTAAATGCAATATACCTTTTCTTTTGTTTCTACTAGGCACCAGCTCTATGTGAAGATTTACTTTCTTCTGTTGATCAACCATTAAAAGTAGCTAGTGACAAGCTTACAGGACGTGATTATCTTCTATGTGACTACAATAGAGATGGCGATTCTTACAGGTAAATTTCATTTTTATTAGTTTTCTGTATTTATTTAGGGCTGAGTTTAACATTGAAGGGATCCTACTACATGATTTTTTTTGTGCCCCTATCCAATCAAATAAGAAATAAAATATGAAATTACATTCTGGGAGGATCGCTCTACTCAGTATGTAAGAAGGGAGTTGGAAGAAACTTCATATGTTGTACCCAGTGCAAGCTTTGGACATGTAACAGGTGTAATGGTATCACAGGAAGGTTAACAGAGAATATAGTCTTTGTGTGTGGCCGATGTGCAGGCACTAAAATACGCAAACACTAGGCTCCCTCTAATGCTTTAGTGAATCAGAAGTAGTAGATAGCTTCTGTTATCTAGGAGACCAAGTTAGCAGTGGTGGGGATAAGTTCTGAAAATGTAGTTGCTAGGATAAGAACGGGCTGGGCGAAGTTCAGAGAGCTTCTATCTTTGTTGGTAACTAAGGACCTCTCTCTCAGAAGGAAAGACAGGTTGTATGATGTATGTGTATGTACAGCTATGTTACATGGCAGTGAAACATGGGCTTTGATTACAGATTACTTGCAGAGGCTTGAAAGAAATAAAGCTAGCAGGCTCCACTAGATGAGTAATGTCAATGTGCATGTACAACAGTGTGTAAATGATTTAAGAGGATGTGTGCAAGAAAGAAAACTGTGCTGGTTTGGTCATATGTTGTGTATGGATGAGGACAGCTGTGTAAAGAAGTGCTGACCTTTAATTGTGGAGGGTACCTGTGCAAAGGGTAGACCCAGGAAGATGTGGGATGATGTAGTGAGA
>JAOPJW010000002.1:72225495-72235598 GCA_027122535.1 Octopus maya | reverse complement strand
ATATATGTTGAGAAGCCTTAAGTTAGACATAACAAAGACAGGTTTTTGTAAATAGGAAAGAAGATAGGACTCTGGTACCTGCAGGGAAATGACCTCACTCATTATACAGAAAAGGAATAGGCATAAATTCCATACACTGTACTCAATGTAAGCTACGGACACACAAGAGATGTAGTGGAGTCATTAGCAGCAAATGGAATCTTCATATGTGGGAGAATCACTGAAGTGGTTCATTTCAGCAAACTGGAAATTGCATCTCTTAAATGTCCAGATGGCTTGCTAGAAGTTGTTGATAGCTTTTGTTACCTAGCAGATATAATTAGCAAGGGAGGTGGTTGCTCTGAAAGTTTAGTAGCTAGAGTGAGAATTGGTTGGAGAAAGTTCAGGGAGATACTACCACCGCTAACAACAAAGATCTTTTCCCTGAGAGGGAAGGGAAGACTGCATGATGTTTGTATCTGATCTGCAGTGCTGCATGGTAATGAGACATGGGCCTTGAATGCAGAGGACACTAGAATAGCAGAAAGAAATAAAACGATCATGGTGCTACTGGTGTGTGTGTGTATCCATGTTTATATGTGTACATATATATATGGGGTTGATTCATTCAACTAAAACTTCTTTAAGGCAGTGCCCCAACATGGCTGTAGTCTAATTACTGAAACAAGTGAAAGATAAAAGATATATATATATTGTCATCATCATCATCATTGTTTTACGTCCACCTTCCATGCTGGCATGTGCATTCTGTTTGCTGTGTATTTTAATTTTCATCATTTTATCTGCAGAGACACTAACTCAATGGTTGAAGAATTCATGTTGCTGGGCAATATTGCTGCTGCTAAAAAGATCTACGAAACTTTTGCAGAATTTGCTGTTCTACGTAGACATCCTGCACCACCCATCTCCAACTTCAAACCATTGATAATGGCAGCAGCCTCCAGGGTAAGTCTTGCTCTGCTCATAGTTCTAAATTACCTAATCTAAGTTAAAAGAAAAATAATACCTTCTGTCATAGGCACAATGCCTCATGTTTTTGGAGACAGTATCAGTTGATTTAATCTATTCTAGTACATAACTAGTACTTATTTTGTTGACTCTGGGAGAAGAGAATGTGAAGTTATCTTCTACTGGATTTAAATTGACAACATAAAGGGATGCAACAAAATACTTAAATGATTGTTAAATGGTAGTAGCAGGAAAGGCATCCAGCTGTGAGAGCAGTTCATTGTCTTCATCATCGTCATCACTGCTATCACAATCATCATTATCATCATCATTAAGGCTGTAATATAGATGAAAGTTCCTGATGAGCTGAATTTGGGGCCTAAGTTTGATTCTGGTTGCATCCCTTCCCATTTACTTGTGTTTTTTTTATACATTCAGGAAAGGCTAGGATGAAATGGCTTCTCATTTCCCTTCCTTAAAACATATTGTCTTGGGTAGTGATGATGATGATTACACAAGTAATGGGTTATGACAAACATGAATGATGATAATGAGTGAAAAGTGTCAAAAGCTCCATATGGAAGGTGTTTTTGGAAGAGGAGGATGTGAAGTCTAACCTTAGGATGCAGGATCTCATGAAGGACTGTGCCGTGTAGTAAAATATATTACTGAATTACTGAAATAGGACTGTGTGGTTTCAAGTTCATTCCCTCTGCGTGGTACCTTCGGCAAATGTGTTCATCCATAGCCCTGAGCCTAAAAAAGGCTCTATTAGTAGATTTGGTAGATGGAAATTGTGTGTGAGTGTTTATTTCTCTTTGCTTTATTATTACATAATAGTTATAAACAAATGTCACTGTTATACAAGCAATGTCCCTCATTTTCAGTCTTCTGTGAAAACATGTCCAGCCATTAGGAAATATTATGTTTGCTTGAAAACAGGAGAGTTGGCAGCAGGTAAGGCATCTGGCTGTAGAAAATCTACTCCAAACAAATTGTCTGATCTATACAAGTATAGCAACATGGACGTTTTTATGATGAGGACAATGAGCTGTGCAGCCTTTGCCAGCCTGGAAAACTAGACATAAAAATGATGTTGATTATATCAATGGAGAAAAAGAATTTTACTACAACTTGAATGTGACTTTTTTTTCCATCATTTTAATTCTTTGGTACAATTCTTACTGCCAGCATTTTTTTTTTTTTTTGTCATTCTCTCTTTCACTTCTTTACAGGAAATTGAAATGGACTGTTCCACAAGCAAGGCTTTAGCCGATTCTTTGGACAATGCAGATATGGGTGAAGATGAGAATTCTAATATAATGTTGCGTATGATGACAACTCGCTGTATGATGCAGGCTGTATATTTCTGCAGTGGGACACAATCAGAATCTGAATTTGTTCATTATGGTTTGGCAACAGCCATCTATACTCATTTTACTTCACCTATTAGAAGGTAGATAACTTGTTCTTCCATAGTATCGAACCAGTCACTCTACTCCTCTCATGTCTTATACACCATTGTAATAATGCTCAATTTGCAGGTCTTTCCAATTTTGCTAATGATATTGGCTTCTCTCTTGCACAAATCATATTTGGTAACTTGCAGAATTATGATCAACAACATTCTAGTAGTAACCATCTTTACTGTTTGTATATTGTTTCATATGTTCTTTTGTTTGTTTTTTTTTTTTTGTTTTTTTACTGGAGTCAATTTGTTCAATTAAACCCTTAAAGTCGGTGTACCAACATGGTCTCAGTCCAATGACTGAAGCAAGTGAAAGATAAAAAAATGATTATCGATAAAGCAATTATCTGTTCATTATTCTAAGAATTTATTAAATGCTTTTATTTGACATCTGAAAAACCATTAATTTTTACTCCTATTCATCTTTGGGGAGAGCATGATATTTCTGTTTTACTCCAGAGAAACTAAAGTTGATGAATGAATTTTCGTTAATATCTGCAGTTTTATTTCTGTAATCTATTTCGTGCCCTTTTTTCTTTCAACTATTACAGATACCCTGATATATTAGTACATCGGTTGTTGGCCCTTGCTATTGGCGCTGATGCATCTTATCCAGATTTGTTGGATAAAACCAAACTTCAGGTTTGTTCTAATTTTTTTTCTTTCAGCTATGGGTGTGTGATAAAAAGTTAACTTCTCAACCACATGGTTTTGGGTTCTATCCTACTGCATGGCATCTTGGGCAAATGTCTTCTACTATAGCCCCAGGCTAACCAAAGCTTTGTGAGTGGATTTGGTTGACCGAAACAGAAAGACACCTGTGATGTGTGTTGCTGTTTCCTTGCCCACATTTCATGGTAGTTGTAAATGAGTATCACTGTCATGCAAGCAGTGTCTGTCATCTCCAATCTTCCATGGAAACATCTCTAGCTAAGGTATTACCTTACTTGAAAACAGGTGAAGGTTGGCAACAGGAAAAACATCCAACTGTAGAAATTCCATCCGACCCATGCAAGCATGAAAAAGTGGACATTAAAACAATGATGGGTCCATTTAACTTTTCTTTTCATTTGATATGGGTTACTGAACTGAAAATGTGGACATGTTTTATACACCTTCTAAAAAACATGAAAGCAATTTTGCTTTAGTAAGTTTTACCAGCAGAACAAGATGAAGCCCTTGCTTCATAGTGGAACAGTTAGTAACTGGAAATAGTATTCAGCTTGTTGAACTGCTAAGTTACAGGGCTGTAAATAAACTAACACTGGTTGTCAAGTGGGGTGGGAGCAAACACAAACATACACATGTAAATATGATGGGCTTTCACACATTTCTGTCTGCCAAATTCACACACAAGGCATTGGTCAGCCTGAGGCCATAGTGGAGGAGACTTGCTCAAGGTGCCATGCAGTGGGACTGAACCTGAAGTCCCATGGCTGTAAAGCAAGCATCTTAACTACACAGCCATGCTTGTTAGCTTTATTGATGCCAAACTGCCTGAGTCTGCTCCAGGTTCTATGGTACAAACTTCAACTTTTAGAATGATCTAAATTAAAATCTACCATTAAAATTTCAAGTTAATGAATTAAGTCAAACAAAACTTTTTTACTATTTCAGTCATGCTAGTATTGAAAAATGAATGTAAAATATCAATGTCATCATCAGCATTTAACATCTGGCTTCAAAGTTGACATGAGTTTGATGGTTTGACAGGATCTGGCAAGTCAGAGGCCTACATCATGCACTAGTGTCTACTTTGGCATGGTTTCTATAGCTCGACGCCCTTCCTAAGGCCGCCCACTTTACAGTGTATTGAGTACTTTCTTTTTTTTTTTTTTTTTTCTTGTGGCACCAGCACTTGTGGTAATCACCTTATAACACGAAAAGGTAAAGGTTTGAAGAGACCCCTGAAAAAGCGGGTGATGGTCCTAGGTAGATGAGAGAGAGTGGGTAAGTAAGAGAAGAGGATGGGGGAGGTATGACAAGGGATAAGAGAGGGAAGGGACTAGTGACAGGTTATTGAAAAGAAAGGAGGGGTTGTTAAAAGATGTAAGGGTGCATTGTGTGAGAGAGGTGGTTTAGGGCTGTCCAACATTATAAGGGGTGAACATGGACAGAAGGGATGGGGTAAAAAGGAACAAGGAGGAAGCAATAAAGTAGAACATCAAGAAAATATTTATTACTAAAGTATTTTTTGTTGTTTTCTAATTTCTTATTTTTTAAAATAAGAATAATTTTGGAAAGTTTTTAAAATAATAAATCACATTATGCATTTTTTTTTTTTTTGTCCTTTTCTTCAGGATACTTGTCTTCATTGCAACTACCGTCATAAAATGGCACAAGAGGCTTCTCGAACATCTGTCAATCTTCACACTCATGTATGTTATTGTCTTTTACTGATATTTATTACGATATCATTGCTCTTAGATATTGCTACATATCATTCACATCGCTAAGACTTAATTACATTTGCATTCCCGATTTATGGAAAATGGTATGTTTTGCTACACAAAAGCAAGGCAGACTTCCTATCTCTATCTATCTATCTATCTCTTAGTTCATTTTCAAAACAAATAACAATATAATAGCATTGGAAAATGTGAGGTGGGAATCTTCTTTTCATTTAAACAAATTAGTGAAGCAAGATCACATTTTATGCAACAGAAGGCACATGACCTAGTGGTTAGGGTGTTGCACTCATGATTATAAGGTCATGGTTTCAATTCCTGGACTGGGCAGTGCATTGTGTTCTTGAACAAAACACTTCATTTCATGTTGCGCCATTCCAGTCAGCTGTAAATGGAATTATGTGCCAACGAAGAACTTATTTTGTCTTTTTTTTTTTTTTTTTTCAGAATACGTATGTGTGTGTCAATTAGTTGACAGCTTAATGAAATCATTTCCTTGTTGCATATTGTTAGAGCTAAGTCTTCTATCTTGAGCTTAAACTTCCGTGAAATATGCTAATATTGTATTTTTGTTTCTGTGGAAATGAGAAATATGTTTTGAATTTCTACCCCCAGTATAAGTAACTCTTAATTTTTTGTCTTTTTTTTTTTCCTGAAATTTATATATTTTAAATTCTAATTAGATAGCTGCTATATGAATTGTCTCTTGTTTTTTATAGATATTCTTCAATGAAAAGAGATGCGATGAAGAAGGTTACATTCTGTTTGTACGTAAAAATGCTATTCAAGTACTTATTCCAAAATATGGTTTGGAAGGGACCATTTATATCAAAAAAGAACAGAGTTCAATTCTTGTCTTTGATGATGAGGTAAGCTCAAAACCTTCTTTATCATTCCAAAATCAGTGTAGAAGTAGAATGATAGTTGCATGCAAAATTTATTTTTCTGAAAGTTTTGAAATTTATTCTTTAATGTTTTGTCATCAGTTAAAAAATAAATTTATAAATTTTTACAAATATTGGCACAGGTGTGTCTCTATAGTAACAAGCTTGCTTCCCAACCACATGGTTCTAGGCTCAGTAAAATATGGCCTAGACCATGATTACCAGCTTGAACATAAAACTTCAAAAAGTAGTTAACCATTTAATAGTTTTAGTAAATTTATACAGAAAAAGTAAGCATTTTACTGTCCAGCATAAATAAAAGTTAACTTCGTTGTATTTTTTCTGTAAAAACCTATTCTGACATTAAATGAGTTTACTTCCAGTATGAATATTTACAATTGTACATCATTTTTCAACAAAAAAAATTTCTAAAAAATTCTGGAAATGATCTACTCATGTAATTTACGCACCTACTAAAATCTTTTTTTGTTTTTGTGAAAATAAGTGCGTAAATTACATGGGTTTTTACAGTAATTCCAAACAATGTGCATAGATAAGCATTACATTTGACAGGGTAGTCTGAACACTAAAGGTTTAAAATCTATCCAAAAATGTTTTATATAAAATTATCATGGAACTAATGTTTATTGCCACATCAATATGACTGATCCATAGGAATTGACATGACTACCGTTTTTAACCCAGGAGGAGCCTCTTCCCTCCAGATGAGGTTAAAATGGCAGTCACGTCAATTCCTAGGGAACAGTCATATCAATGTGGAGATAAACATTACTTCTGGGTATAGTTAGTACTTTCATCTCTTATAGAGATTTTCTAACTAACTACTTTGCTTGTTGCAATATCATGGACGATTTTAATTTAAATATGAAAACTTTAAAATAAGTTTTGTATTGTAGAAATTGGAGCAGTCTCAAGCAGGTTAAAACCGAGTGTTAAAATTTTAAAAATATTTTTGGAAATAAAATTTGTTTGGTGTTGGTTTTAGATTTTGATAAATCTTGCTTGATTAATTATAAATAAAATTATGGTTTTTCAGAAATACCAAATGAAAGCTGAAGATGTTGTACTGAAAGTCTTTGATCAAGTCACTGTGCAAATTCATATTGATAAATCCAATGTACAACATTTGAGGCTCCACCTCGATCTCGTTGAGCCAAAGGTAAGTATATCGAATCACATTGAATCATCACAAACACACACACATACATTCATACATACATGTGTGTGTTTTTAGGAAGTTAATTATATGGCCAGTCATAGAGTGACGAATAATTTTGCATCTACAAAATGCTATAATCAACTTCCTATAAATACATTACTACTCTTACCCTAACCCTAACCCTTAAAAGTGAGCTTGAATGTTGCTTGCTTGCAATGTTACCCAACCAAACTGGCGCATAATGGGAAAATACTATGAATTAGGTCCCCCATGAAATGTGAATACAAAAGGAATAAAACAAGTTTCACATAAATCAGACAACTGGTTGTTGAAATATTAGGGATTTTCGGGCTATAAATACTCCAAACGATGCATAATTGGGAAAATACTCTGAAAATAACTTAATCCTGATTAGACAGTAACTTGACAATGAAAAATACAAGTTTTTTAACAGGAAATGTTTCTATTTTTGCTTTTGTTAAGTGCAATATTTTAATCATTTAGAAATATTTTAAAGTGAACCCATCTAGCATTAATCCCTCATGGGTGGGATAATTAACATTTTTGTATCTTCCATCTTCCTTATCAATCAAACACCCAACAAACACTATGAAAGTGAATATGCTTTACCAGTAAGCTACCAGTTGTATACTATACGATTTAGATAATATATATATGCATGTACAAGCATATTTAACATGTTTCTATGTACTTGGACATGGGAAGGTCTACAAATATTACATTTCTAAATCTCATAGAGATTTATACAGTAGCAGCACGATAAAGTGATGGTATGTTGACATGTACCTAGCAAGACTATGATCCTACAATTCTGAAGTAGGCAGCTTTATGCCAGGTGATGAACATTGGAGTATGAAAGAAGAAGCTGAAATAAGTTTCTTGCTTTAGAGGTTGCTCATATTATACAAGAGTGAGTGGAGGTAATTGGTATGAAGCTGGGGAGATAGAGAAATGAGTGAAAACAAAACATTTAGAAAATGTTGAAGTTTCACTGGGTCCCACTAGTTAAATATAAATACTGTCATTCTTCCAGTGATTAGAGTTCTTTAAAGCCCAGAATACAATGAATCCATATTACTTATCAGTTCTTTATTTGTGACATTTCAGATTCCTGGCTTCAGTGTTCCTCCTGTGTCTACAGAAAACACCCAAGAAGAGCCACCTCAGAAGAAACGTAAAACCTTGTAAACAACACACATTGAACTAATCACAGTTTTTAAAACATTTCATATCTTAGTCATGTTGTTTGTTAAAATTCTTACTCTTGAAACAGACATATAGGGTACAGCTGAAACACCTTCCATATTTTACACAGCCATTGGTGTGGCCCTAGTGGAATTGGGCAAGTGGTAATGGCATCTTCGTATAGCTCATGTTTTTCCCTTTTTTTTTTTAGATTTTATTTTTTGTCAATTACCACACTGTATTCATTGTTGAAATGTTTATCAAGGATGGCGAATCAGAAGATTTTTGCCTGCACCCTATACCTACATCATCGTCATCATTATCATCATCCTTCTGACATCCATTTTTACTTTGTTTATCATGGGTTGGACAGTGTATCACTACTTGTTGTAGTTCTTTGTCATTGTCTTCATTAAAATTCAGTATCCCAAATTCAGCTTTCACCACTTCTGCCTATATCTTCCCTGGTCTTCTTCACTCAAGTCACCCTTCAAATGCACCACATGTCTTTATCAGTACAATCTCTTCTTTTGCGCAATACATTTGTAAATGGATGTCAGCAGCAAAAAAAAAAAAAAAAGATACTAGCAAAGAACAAGGATTTCCAGAAGTTTTATGCTTGGAGGGACTGAATATTGTTTTTGGTTAGAGTAGAGTTTGGTTGTGAGACAATAGTACTGATGAGATGGCAAGAGACAGGTATGTTGAGTAGACATGGGTGGAGTTAGTATGTGACTTGCTGGTTCAGAAGAGCATTGGCTATGGCAGTTATGGTGTAATAGACAAAGAGAGATCAGCATGTGTCTGTAAGCCAGAGATTGTTATGTCTTAGTGAGTCTCCATCAGTGAGCTGTCATACAAAATTCTAGTTAGAACAACAATCTTTCTGGCTTCTACACATTCTCTGCATTTTGCACCAAAAACTAATACGAGAATTTCTTTCATGGTATCTACTGCTGTAAAGTTGGTTCTAACAGATCATCCACGTTTTAGTGGGGATAAATATTGCCTCTTAGTATGAATACTTCCTCTGTCGCTAATATATATTGCACTTTGTGTAAAAGTATTATATAATCTACTATTCTTTCAGAGAGAATCCCTTTGTATCAAGGAGAAGTAATTGATCCTGAATTATTTACACCAATTCTTACTCGAGCTACTATTCTTTTGAAACAGCCCCCTACCTCCACTGTTAATTAGGCCACCTAGGTAACAGAAGCTACCAACTACATTTATGGTGCCTTCCAAGCATTTGAAAGAATTTATTTTACCGGTGTTCTTACTGCTAACGACATCTGTACAACATGTTCCACTCACAAATTTTGCCTTCTCTGTCAGCCTACGTGGGATTCCTACCTTCTCCTTTTCTGCATATCATGTGTAGCCATCATCTAAATGGCAATAGAGTCCCTTATTTTCTGTTAACTAAAACTTTGCTAAGTTTACTTTGAAGTCTTGATTCTAAGCTAGGCTTTGCTCCAGCATTTGGTCTTCCTTCTCTAGATATTCACAACATTAGCTATAAGAAATAGATCATCAGCATACATGAGTTTCCTTGGACAGCCAATCTTAAATTCCTCTCTTACGGCCCTGCTGTAAGGAACACACTAAATTCCTTGTACGGAACTCATTACCGTATTCACCTTCCTGGCAACGCCTCCCTACATGCCTAACACAATTCTCATAACCCATTCATCTTACACTTAGTTCTCTAAGTGACTTCCAAGCTAAAGAATATGGCTCCTTGTGAAGGGTTTACTCCAGATTGGCAAATGATAGGTATAGTGACTTGCTCATAGCTAAATACTCACTAGGAAAATAGCATCAGTAGCACCCTGTGCTAGGACAAACCCAACCTTCATTTCATCTGAGCTCATTTTACTTCTTTTCCACATACATATCACCTACAACATACATCTTATTGACATTTATACATTACATATGTCTGTAAATAACATCAGAACTTTAAAAATTATGTACCATACTTTTTATTTTTTTTATGTATGTAT
>JAOPJW010000002.1:72089170-72099683 GCA_027122535.1 Octopus maya | reverse complement strand
TTAACCCCCCTCTCCTTTCATTTCCACTATCTCCTCTTCCCCTCTAATACCCCGCCCTCTCCATTCCCTTCTCTCCTCCACTCTCTCCCCCTTGCTCGTCTACCCCCCCTCCCCCGCCTTGTGCTCTACCCTCTAATCCATCCGACTCTCTCCAGTGACAGAAATACTTCTTAGAAATTAGATACATTCTTGGCCTCAGCATTTTGATCCCTGCTTATTTTATAGACTCTGGAAGGAGAAGAGGCAAAATTTGAACTCAAAATAGAAAAGGACATAATCAAATACCTCAAGGTTTTTTTCTGCAGTACCTTACCAATTCTGCCATCCATATATGTGAAAGTTTATTTAAATGTCACTCATGTTATGGAAGTATTGTGTTCCTGAAAATCTTTCTGAAAACATTGTGTTCTATAATGCAAAACCTGTTTTCCAGTGTTGGTATGTTTATGTCCCTGTAACTTAGCAGTTCAGCAAAAGAGACTGATGGAATAAGTACTAGGCATAAAAAAAAAATATAAGTACTGGGATTGATTGATTTGACTAAAAATTCTTCGAGGCAGTGCCCCAGTCTGGCCACAGTCTAATGAATGAAATGAGTAAAAGATAGAAGGTTTATAATTTTAGATGCAGGCCTAGCTGTGTGGTTTTGGGTTCTTTGTGCATGATATCTTGGTAAAATATCTTCTGTTGTAGTTGTCTGCTGACCTATGTCTGTGAGTAAGATATACTTTTCTACTCTAGGCACAAGGCCCGAAATTTTTGAGGAGTCGGGGGGGGGGGCAATCAATTAGATCAACCCCAGTACACAACTTGTACTTAATTTATCAACCCCGAAAAGATGAAAGGCAAAGTCGATCTCGGCGGAATTTGATCTCAGAATGTAAAGACAGACAAAATACTGCTAAGCATTTCGCCTGGTGTGCTAACGTGAGCAAGATATAGTAGCTGGATTGCATGTGTGTGTGTCTATGTGTAAGTTTGAGTATATATCATTATGAAACACTGAGTTGCATTGCACCTTTTTGTGAAAAGATAACTTTGCCCTTTGATGTATAAAAAAACTGATAAAATTAAATGCAAACATAAATAATTAGATGTGGACAAGGTGATCAACTAGATCCCTTGAAGATGGTGCTGCAGCTTGGCCATAATCCAAGGACTGAGGCCAGTAAAAGAACAGATATTACTTGAATTTCCAGGAGCATAGGACATTAAATAGTCAAATTTTTATATTTTATTCCCCAGAATTTAAAGGCAATGTCTACGAAAATGTGCTCTAAACTGTAAAATATGAATGAATGTTTTTTTTTAACAAGTCTTGTTATTTGCCTTCATCCAGAATGATCTTTGCAGTGAGCGAGGCTTGCTCCCTAATACCGAACAGCAATCCTTTGAAATGTCATTACCTAACAAATTACGATCATGCTACGTACAGATTATGATGCCAGTAACCTTCAAGCAGGTGAGTTCTATTTATTTATTTATTTATTTATTTATAATTTAATTATTTATTTACCTATTTATTATTTTTGTCAGTTCTCCACAGTTTCCTCTTCATTGCTCTATTCTACCATCTTTCACCCTTAGCTTTGGTTTCCCCATTGATTAACTGCTAATCCCCTCCCCCAAGTATCATCTCCTTCTACCTGTTCATTCTTACCTCCTAGCTCAGCTTTACTTCTGTTAGCATAACACCTCCTCTCACCATCCTACTATGGCATCACCCTGTCACATCTCTTTGTACTAGATATATAACTATGTATATATGTTATGGTACATAGATGGTTATTTTAATTTGATGCTGCTTTCCCTGAGTATATTGGCTTTTTATTCAACCTGGCGGTTATTTGAAATATCATTGAATGCGTTATTCACTGCTTCCTAAACATCAGAAGTGATAAGCTTCATCAAGCATGTGGGTACGAGTACACACCAATAGTCATTGATGAGGCTCAAGAAGGCTAAAATGCATCTGCCATCCTTGCTTTCACACCCACATGCTTGCATGCACATATATCACAATTTCCAGTCTTCTATACAAACATATTTTAGTCATGGGAAATAATATCTTGCTTGATATCAAGAGAGTGTTGGTAACAAGAATGGTATATGGCCATAGAAAATCTTCCTCAACGAATTCCGTTTGATCCAGGCAAGCATGGAAAAGTAGATGTTGAAACCATGAGGATTATGACACATACACACTCACTCGCACATTAATAATCTGCTCACACACACATATGCACACGTACACACACACATACACACATGTCTTGTTGGAAATAGGTGTGATTTGGCAACAAGGACATTGTGACATAGTAATTCAATCTCAGTGAATTCCATTTGACTTATGGAAGCATAGAAAAAGACAGTACATTAAAATTATGATGATGATGACATACTAACATACACTCTCACTCACACACACAACTTACACATTAATAACACACTCCCATACACACACATTTGCATAACATGTGAACACACACATGCACATAACTGTTGCACGCCAGGTCATTATTAACTGTCTTCTTTTCCATTCTGTTGTATGTTCTGTTTTAGGGAGGTACCCGTATGGAGAATAGTAACATTGGCCCCAGTCATGATATTCTTCGTGCACACGAGATAATGAACAAGTATTTGTCTTCTTTCATTGACCACGTGAGTAGAAGTGAAGTTAATTTTCTATTATTATTGCTGTTTAACCTTCTCAGAGTTGGGCCCCTGTGTCTAACTTTCCACCTGGGTTTTTGAGTATAAAAATAAATAGTTGCATGTACAGCTTAAGATTAACAATTGCAAGCAAACCAATGAACAGAATAAAGAAAAAAACAAATTCTGATGAATAACAATTATAGGCCTTTCTCTCTACTACCTTAGGCAGAATCACAAAAACATTCAGGAAAATAGCAATAGACGTTACTCTCAACTACTGCTTTTGTTAAGCAATCTAATGGCCAGGATCATCAAAAAATTGAAGAGAATAACAATTATAAGCCTATCTCTCAACTACCATATTTGTTAGGTAATGGTCAGAATCACAAAAAAAATTTAGGAGAATAATAATAACGGGCCTATCTCTCAACTACTGTATTTGTACCAAACTAATTTTGACGGATGGCACCCATGCCAACGTCGTCTCCTTCATTGGACATAGAAACTCGGTTTGCGAAGACCTGTTGAGGCAAGCGAAAGCGAAATTGTTATGGCACATGTACCCTGGCACGTGTAAGGACATTCGAGTGAGATCGTTGCCAGTGCCGCTGGACTGGCTCCTGTGCGGGTGGCACGTAAAAGACACCACTTTGAGCGTGGCCATTGCCAGTACCGCCTGACTGGCCTTCGTGCCGGTGGCATGTAAAAGCACCCACTTCACTCATGGAGTGGTTGGCGTTAGGAAGGGCATCCAGCTGTAGAAACCCTGCCAAATCAGATTGGAGCCTGGTGTAACCACCTGGTTCACCAGTCCTCAGTCAAATTGTCCAACCCATGCTAGCATGGAAAGCGGATGTTAAACGATGATGAATTGTTTACTCTCCTTGTCACTTTCACCAGTTTGATTGTCTGAATCACTCTCACTGCTGGTGTAAGTGTAAACTCGTCACCCGAGGAATAAATATTGTCAATAATTTCCTCAACTGCAAAGTGTCTTAAGCTTTGCTCATTTACAAGATGACATGCTGGTTTCATTTACATGCTCGTTTCATGGCAAAACCGTCTTTTTTTCCCCCCATAAGAAACAAAACTAAACAACAGCTGTGGGGGGGGGGACACCATTAACAATGAGTCATAAACACACTTGACTACAAAGCTGCTGTGTGATCAGTTGTTTATTTTTAGTATTTTATTTTCATTTTCTATGTGTGATGTTCATTACTGCTTTAGCAGAAATCCAGCAGAGATGATTTTTAAACTATTCTCTTTGCAGATCAGCAAAGAGACCAATTGAATAAATAAATACCAAGGTTAAAATAAAATTTAAAAAAAAAAACAAAAAAAACCAAAAAACAAAACCCAAAAAGGTCAACTAAAAATTCTTGAAGGTTTTGTTTGTTCCAACGCTGTAGTAGAAGACACTTGCCCAAGGTGCCATGCCTGGAACTGAGCCTGGAACCATTTGGATGGGAAGCAAGCTTCTTGGCAAGTGATCTGGTTTTAATTTATACTTAAAGCTGTTGGACATCACGTCATTTTACTAACGACCTACAAAGAGTGCATTAACATTGCACCATCTCATTTCTCTTCCATCATTGCTGTGAGAAGAAAGTATTATGTTGGAAATGTTGGCATTGTATTGTATTTGAGTCTCTTTGTCTTTTTTTTAGTCTTTGAAAGATGCTGATTATTCTGTGAAAGATAAAACATTCTTGGAAAACGTGTTGAATGCGGAGTTTATTGATACATCTATTCAAGGAATATTTTACAATGGTAATGTAGGATTTTCCTGTTGTTTGTCTTTAATTTAATTTTTTTATATATTAACATTCATATATGTGAAGATGTTTAGGCTAGAGGTTATGGTGTTGCATGCATGACTGGTACTGGTGCCATGTAAAAAGCACCTGTGCTGGCAACATGTAAGAGCACTTGTGCCAGTGCCTCATACAGAGCATCTGTGCTGGCACCATGTACAGAGATCCTGTGTTAGTGCCACATAAACTGCATCTGTATCAGCACTATGTAAAGAGCACCTGTAACAGCGTCACATAAAGAGCACCTGTGACAGTTCCACATAAAATGCACTGGTGCTGGTGCCACATAGAAAGCATCCTGTATGCTTTACAGAGGTAAAGTGGTTGGTGTTAGGAAGAGCATCCAACTATAGAAACCAAGCTAAAACAGACCATACAACCTGGTGTGATCCAGCTCCTATCAAACTGTCCTGCCCATGCTAGTGTAGAAAATGGACATTAAATGATGCTAATTGGAGGTGCATTTGTTTTTGGGCAATAATTATTACAATCACACACACAAACATATACAAACTCAAGAATAAAAAATGACTGCAGTTGAAGGGTATATTATAGATAAAAGAATTATCAAACTAAAAGCTTGTACCTTATTCATATACAAAATATTACAATTAGCCATTATTTTTGATGGCATGGGTCCAGATGGTCTTCCACTATAATAATACTCGTGTGTTTTTTTCTGTCACAACATATGAATAAGAAAGGAAGGGGTGATGACAAATTGGTGTGCAATGGAAGTGGGATGGTGAACATTCAATCCTGGAAAGGAAAAATCAAACAGCATTTCAACTCTGTGTGAGTATGTGTGTGTGTGTGTGTGTGTGTGTACAAGGGAAATATGTGAATGTATGTGTGAACCAGAATTCTTTGGGTAACAAACGATGATCGATGTCACATTTCAAAAGACAACTACTAGATAACATTGGCAAGTGTATTAATTTGGTTTATCCTCCATATTTATTTATGAAATACTACAATTAGCTATCAAATTTGACAGCATGGGGTCAGCTAGTTAAAAAATAAAAACTAAAAAGTGCTTAGTCACTTTCTAGTTTCTTTTGAATCAGAGTTTATGTTGCTTGAGTGATTCAGGAACTGAACTCACACCCACTTAGCTAACTTATAACATACGATGCTTTATAGAAAAAAAAAAAAGGTAGGCTTTCAAAGTTCTTAATTACCACTAATTGGTTGTATTATGGGGACATTGAGATTAATAACTCTTAAAATTTCAAGTGTGAAGCTATACCAAAATATGTCAAAAGTGGGTTATGATGTTTTGTCATGTGGAAAAAAGTACATTACTGTAGTTGCCCCAATTTTCATTGCAATGGAAAATAGATTTTAAATTGATTATTGCGGCTAATTTTATAGATAAAAATTCAAGCCAAGAACCACCTACTTAAAAATTTGAATGAAAACTATGAATTTTGGTAACGCGTACTCATGCACCGCAAAAGGGAAGTTGCCTCCCTTAGAATCGCCTCAAAATTATCTCCCCTATTAAATTTTTGTTACGGGAGAAAAAAAATCCCGCGAAAAAGTAAAACTGAATATTTCTTCAGTTTGTTTAATATCCTGGTCAGGATAATATTTTTCAGTTGTGTGACGAAATCTTCGCGCGTCTAATTTTTGCTAGTGTTAACCTCCATTCTAAATTCCTCAGCACAGTCTTGACTGCTTCACTTCTGAATTCATTTTTATTTGAAGCAAAAATTTAGTTCATTGCTTTGAGAAGTTTGCCTTTCGTCTTTACAAAGTTTGTTATAAAAAGTACTAGTACGATACCCTGACACTTCATTATCATCACTCTCCTGCATGCTTATTGTCTCCTCCTTCTCTCTGGGTGGGTAAACCATGTATCCTCTTTCTTGTGACCACTCTCCCTCTCTTTCTTGACTGGGTAGCCATGTACCTTCTCTATAGCAAGGGATCTGTTTCTGTCTCTCTGTCACACTCTAATCTTTCATCATATAACACAAGATCACCTCCCCTAATACACGATGGACTTACACAGTGTCCATCTACCAAATTAACTCAAAAGGCATTGGTCAACTCAAAGCTATAATAGAAGATGCTTGTTCAAAGTGCCAAACAGTTGGACTGACCTTGAAACCACAGTTTGCTTCTTAACCACACAGCCATGTCTGCACACACACACACACACACACATTTGTTTCAGTCATTTGACTGCAGCCATGCTGAAGCACCACTTTGAAGGATTTTAGTTAAACAAATTGACCCCAGGACATTTTTTTAAAGCTTATTACTTATTCTATTGTTTCCTTTTGCTGAACTGCTAAGTTATAGGGATATAACAGTATCAGCTATCAAGCAGTGATGGGGTGGGGGTGGAGACAGATACAGACATTATATACACACACAAAAACACATGACAGGTTTCTTTCAGTTTCCGTGTACCATATCCACTCATAAGGCTTCAGGCTATAGTAATAGACACTTGCCCAAGGTCCCACACAGTGTGACTGAACCCAGGACCATGTGATTGGGAACTAAGCTTCTTATCACAGCCACGTATCTGTGTGTGTGTGTGTGTGTGTGTGTGTGTGTGTTCTACCCACTGGTTTTGGTTTATTTGCGTCTCTTTAACTTAGTACTTTGGCAAAAGACACTTATAAAATAAGCACCAAACTTTGAAAAAGAAAGATAAAAATACTGGGGTTGATGTCATTGACAAAATCCTAACCTTGTATTTAAGTAAATAATGTTTACTTAGATACAAGTTTAGGTGTAGAAAGTGGGACAAAACCAGTTACTCTATGAAAGATGACGGGTAAATGCAGCCTCCAAGAGGGGTTTGAATGCAGGGTGCAAAGACAAAAACTCAACACTAAACACATTTACTTTTGTCTATTTCTGTTATCAATTCACACTTCTTTTTTTTCTTTTTTTCCAGATAATGGTCATTCTTTTGATCGTCTTCTCTTCTATGGTCATGAAATTCTGTTAGTGCAATTCGAAATCCTTCTCTTCAATGTAGTTGATCTTATTTGGGAGAACTTCATCTTGGCAGCAGCTCTCACTTATGTTGGATATTCAGTAAGTTGATACTATGGGCTTTATCATCATCATCATTGTTATTAGTATTGTTTTTTGCTGAACCTTTGTTCATGAAAGCGACAAGAGAGTCCAGTTATTATTATTGTTATTATTTTAAAATGGTGAGTTGGCAGAATGCTTAGTAGCATTTTGTCTTTACGTCCTGAGTTCAAATTCTGCTGAGGTTGACTTTGCCTTTCATCCTTTCTGGGTTGATAAAATAAGTACCAGTTGAGTACTGGGGTTGATGTATTCAGCTCATCCTACTACCCTGAAATTGCTGGCCTCGTGCCAAAATTTGAAACCATTACTGTTATTATTATTATTATTATTATTATTATGTTAAGGTGCTGAACTGGGATTGACAAAATAAGTAACAGTTGAACACTGGGGTTGATATAATTGATATACTCCCTCCTCCAAATTGCTGGCCATGTGCCAAAATTTGAAAACGGTATTTCAAATTTCACCGAGGTTGACTTTGCCTTTCATCCTTTTGGGGGTCAATAAAATAAACACCAATCAAACACTGGGATCAATCATCATCATCGTCATTTATCTGCCAGTAATTGGTTAATACCCTCCTCCAAAATTTCAGGCCTTGTGCCTATAGTAGAAAGGATTATTATTATTAGTCTATCAAGGCAGTGAGCTGGCGGAAGATTAGCACTCTGGGTAAAATGCTTAATGGTATTTTGCCTATCTTTTTGTTCTGAGCTCAAATTCTTCTAAGGTTGACTTTGCCTTTCATCCCTTTGCTGCCGATAAAGTAAGTACCACTCAGGTTCTGGGATTGATGTAATTAATTATCTCCCACCCAAGATTTCAGGTCTTCTGTCTGTAATGGAATGCATTACTATTAAGGTGGAGAGCTGGCAGAATTGTTTGCAGGCCAGACAAAGTGCTTAGTGGCATTTCATCTGTCTTTATGTTGTGTTCAAATTCTGCCAGGGTAAACTTTACCTCTCATCCTTTTGGGAGGAGCCCTGAGGTTAATGTGATTGACTAACCCCACTCCTTCAAAATTTCATGTCTTTTGCCTATAGTACAAAGGATTATTATTACTATTATTTTTTGCTGAACCTTTGTTCATCAAAGCGACTGGAGTCCAGTTTTTTCTTTTACTATTGTTATTATCAAGGCTGCAAGCTGGCAGAATCGTTAGCATGCTGGACAAAATGCTTAGTGGTGCTTCACCTGTCACTACATTCGGAGTTCAAATTCCATCAAGGTTGACTTCGCCTGTTATCCTTTTGGAGCCAATAAATTAAATACCAGTGAAACACTGGGGTCAATGTAGTCGACTAGTCTCCCTCTCCTCCAAATTTCAGGCTTTGTGCTTTTAATAGAAAGAATTATTATTATTATTATTATTATAGCTGCATGTAAGGCAATGAGCTGGCAGAATCATTAGCATGTGGGGTGAAATGCTTAGTGGTATTTTGCCCGTTGCTATGTTTTATCAAGGTCAACTTTGCCTTTCATTCTTTTGGTGGCATTTAAAGTGAGAATGTGAAGATGGACGAAATGCCACTAAGCATTTTGTGCTGCAAGCTAACAATTCAGGCCAGCATTTTGCTCTGAATAATATTAATATATTTGTAAGGTGGTGAGCTGGCAGAACTATTAATGTATTGGACAAAATGCTTAGCAGCAGTTTTGTTTGGTTCTTTGTTCTGAATTCAAATTCCACCAAGGTTGACTTTGCCTTTCATTCTTTCAGTTGAGCATGAGGTGGGAGAAGGCATTGGTGTAACTGAAATGTGAATGTGTACCCATTGCACTTAAATGTGGTTTAAGAAGGGCATCCAGCTGTAGAAACCTTGTCAGATCAGAATGGAGCCTGGTACAGTCTTCTGGCTTGCCAGCCCTCAGTCAAACTGTCCAACCCATGCCATCATGGAAGGCAGACATTAAACGATGATGATGATGATCATCATCATCATTGTTTAATGTTCATTTTTCTGTGCTTGCAAGGGTTGGACAAAGTTTATTGGAGGGAGATTTTCTATGGTCAGATGCCCTTCTTGTTTCCAACCCTCATTAGTTTTCGAAGCAAGGTCATGTTCCCCCACATCTAGACATGTTCTCAGAGAATATTGGAAATGAATGACACTGCTTGTATGACAGTGACACTCATTTACAACTATCATGTAATGTGAAGACAAGGAGGCACAAGCACACACATGTATTTACAGGTATGTGCTTGCACAGGTGTATGTATGTTAGGGTCTCTTTGTTTTGACATCACATGATAGTTGTAAAAGAGTACCACGATCATACAGATGATGCCAATCATTTCCAATCTTCCATATAAATATGTTTGGCCATGAGGGGAAACATTACCTTACTTGGAAACAGGTGATGGTTAGCAATAGAAAGGACATCTGGCTGTAAAATATCAGCCACAATAAACTCTATTCAACCCATGCCAGCATGGGAAAGTGAAAAGTGATGTATAATGTACTGCAAGCAAAGTGGAAGCTTTTATTTATTATTAGCAAACACACATGAAGACATGGGGAATACAAACTCACTCACACCAACATACAAAGATGAAATTCTTCCAGTTAGCATCTACTAAATCCAATCACAAGTTATTGGTCAGTCAGTGGCTATATTATACAATACCAGCCAACAGCATTTGCTCAGAGGGACTGAATCTCTAACCACTTTGCTTCTAACACAAATTTTCTTAACCATACAGGCATGTCTGAGTTTATTCATTTCCTTATATTATTTTCTCATCCTGTTGTAAACCACAAATAACTGCAAAAACTCCATATTCACAATGTTAACCTGTTGCTTGATATACTCCAATGTCTCCTGTACAAATTACATTACCTCTGTTTGTCTCGTTGAGCCAGAGAAATAACCACCACGTCTTTACAGTGAAGGGGTTAGTAGCAGGGTAGCATGTTTTGCTGTTAGCACTAAAACAGGGCATGGTGACCTCTCAGACACAATGTATGTATGTATAT
>JAOPJW010000002.1:72011730-72022039 GCA_027122535.1 Octopus maya | reverse complement strand
AGAAAAAAAAAATCAACTCTGTTTTCCTATGCTACAATATATATTGAACCCACAAACTACAGATCCAGTAGTGAACACTAAGTTGCTATAACCATCCCCAATAATGAAGAATCCAAGCTTAAGGAGGTAGTCATAATCAAACTAATCTCCCTTTGCTGTTGGTGAAAACACAGCTCTAGGTATATATAGTATACAGGGGTGGAGGTGCAATGGTTCAGTGGTTAGGGTAGCGGACCTGCAGTCATAGGACTGCGGTTTCGATTCCCAGACTGGGTGTTGTGAGTGTTTATTGATCAAAAACACCTAAAGTTCCACGAGGCTCCAGCAGGGGGTGGTGGCGAACTCTGCTGTATTCTTTCACCAAAACTTTCTCTCACTCTTCCTTCCTGTTTCTGCTGTACCTGTATTTCAAAGAGCCAGCCTTGTCACGCTGAATCCCCCCCCGAGAACTACGTTAACGTAGTACACATGTCTGTGCTCAGCCACTTGCACGTTAATTTCACAAGCAGGCTGTTCTGTTGATCGGATCAACTGGAATCTTCGTCATTGTAACCGATGGAGTGCCACAAGTATAGAGGGTAAGACAGAAGAATGTTCTGTATTTTACACAGCTATTGCTGTTGAATTATTTAAGAGTGGTAAATCTGAGGTATTTTTATCGATGCACCTTGTATATACTTACAATTATAAAATACCTTTGAATTTGCCAAAACCTACTATAAAATGTGTTTGTACAATTACATTTTCAGGTTATAAGCTGTGTCAGTTGGTAAGACATTTCAAATTCACTGCATGTGTTTCCTTGTTATCTGTGAGTAGGGTACTTAGTTTGATGTACCCCAGTTCACAAAGTTGCCAAGAATAGTTCTGGAAATGTCACTAGTGATAGAGTAGTGTGCTACCTCACAGTGCGTGTGTTAGTGTGTGGGATTTATCTCATCTGCTTTGATGCTCTAACACCAGAGATAAGAACCAATTTTTATGAATGTTTCAGAGAATTTTTTAAAGTATTCTGAAACTAAAACAGAGGTGGAGAGGGGGGAGGAGGGGAACAGAAATCTAGTTGCCAAGTCATGAATAAATAGGTTTTTCAGTAAAAATTAAAGCACTATCAAGCAATTAGAATCTGTTTTTTTTTTTATTAACACAAACATTTTTTGGAATTTTGGCAAAACTATAATATTAATTTTTATGTAAAGATTCAAAGGAAGATACAAATAATATGTTTAGATTTAGAAACTATCTGAAAAAAATAAACATGAAATGAAACGCTTTCTACTATGAAGATAATCTTAGTTTATTTAGCCTAAATAATGCACTGTGGAAGCAGAATTATAATCATATCAATTAATAGAAAAATTAATGCAAAGCAGTCTGCTATTTTAAGTTTTAAAGCAGCAAATGTAGTGAAAAGAGTGCTTAAGAGTGAGAGAAAGTGAAGCACTCTCGCCTTAAACAAAATTAACAAATTAAGTAGCATTATTTTCTGTGAATACAACAGAAAAGAAATAGTTTCAAATGAAATCTTTTAGTGGATAATTTTTAAATGTTTCTTTCTAGCTTGTTATAATAGTTCTTGTCTAATTTTGGAAGTGAGAGCTCTAATAACAATAATTTCTTATGTAGGCACAAAGCCGGAAATTTTGGGGAAGGAAGAGTGAGTTGATTAAAACAACCCTAGTATTTGTCTGGTACTCTATTTTATTGACTGTCAGAAAGATGAAAGGCAAAAATGAACTTGGTGGGATTTGAACTCAGAAGGTAAAAGTGCTGGAACAAATACAAGGAACTTTTGCCTGATGCTCTGATGATTCTACCAATTCACTGCCCTTGTCTAACAGAGCTCTATTAATCCTTTCTACTGAAGGCGCAAGGACTTGAAATTTTGGGGGAAGAGACTAGTTGACTGCATAGACCCCAGTGTTTCACTGGTACTGAATTTATTGACCCTGAAAGGATGAAAGGCAAAGTTGACCTTGGTGATAACAGAGCTCTAATGACATCATAACTAATAAACTTTTTAGATAAGGTGCAGTGTAGCATAGAGAACTGATATTCATCAATATTATACTAGAAGGGTGTGTGGGAGTATGGTATATTTGTAGTCAATACATCAAAAGACACCCTACCAATATCTGCTGTCCACCACTCTAAAGAGTCCAAATAATTCCTCTACCAGTACATCTGAAAAAAGCCCATTCGAATAAGAATGGAGTATAGCAACAAATTTGCAAAACATTGCAAAAGAGGTAAGTTAAGTCAATGAGTCAACTACATGGGGGCAACTTGCAGCCCATGGAACCTTCTAAATGACATCCCTAATGAAAAGTAACTTAATTATTTTTAGTAGTGTGGCCTGCCTGATGATGGGCATTGTATCAGGCAGCCTGCTTCATGAAGAGGTTGCCAATGCCTGGACTATACAGTCGAGTGGCCTGCTAGAATTAGCAACTAAATTTCCCCTAAATCACACCACTACTGTATCTAAAATGGAAAAGACACAAAATATTACAATATGGTTGAAAAACAGACAGTATGTTTATGGCTGGAACACCTGTGATCATACGTCTGCTTGACTGAAGAAGGCTTGAGGGCTGAAATAACTAAAAAAAAAAATAGGCAATTGGTAACTTTTGGATATTAGATTTACTACTAAGTATGACCTGAATGGTTTTTCTAGTTTAAACCCTCTACAGTTAATCTTAGCATTTGCAATGCTAAAAAAAGGTAACTCTGGTTTGTACAACAGAAGAACATGGTTGTCAAAATAGACCTAAAATAGTCTGAAACAACAAACTGCAACCTGAATTTGTTCCAATGAGGTTATCAGCAGATACCACTGCTGAGTATTGCTTAAAAATTATGGTTAGTGAGAGAATTAAGAAAGCAGGAATTTGATATCTGGCAGTGTGGTCATGACATCCATGGAACCATTTCCATAAAGATTGGTGTAGTTTTGGCGTGCATTTGATTACAATGATTTCTGTACACCAAAAAATGGTAAAATGTGAATGGAATGGTGTAAATGCTGAAAGGTGAGAGGCTGAAATCAAGCAAGAAATCCAGAGAACAATTCCAAGAACATCGGTAGAGATTATTCTTTACAATGTAGAGTACATTTATTTTTTTTCTTTTAATCACCTGATAATTTAATTAGTCAATTACTATTTCAGTAACTCATAATATTCACACATACACATTGACAACTCTACATTGCACTTGCAATTAACACTATATTTCCTGTTACCATAATTAGAAACAGTAGCTAAGTCTGGCTGGACTACTGCTGTGTAGGAAAACAAAAATGCACTGTTAAATCTGCTAGAACAGTATATTATATGTACACTGAGTGGCTGTGTGGTTAAGAAGTTTGCTTCCCAACCACATGCTTTCAGGTTCAGTCCCACCAAATGACACCTTGTGCAAGTGTCTTCTACTATAAGGCCAAGACAACCAAAGCCTTGTGAATGGATTAGGTAATCATCATCATCATTGTTTAATGTCTGCTTTCCATGCTGGTATGGGTTGGAGGGTTTGACTGAAAACTGGTAAGCCAGGGGTGGGGCAGAGGGCTGCACCAGGTTCCAATCTGATTTGGCAAGGTTTCTACGGCTGGATGCCCTTCTTAATGCCAACCACTCCGAGAGTGTAGTGGGTGCTTTTTACGTGCCACTGGCACAGGTGCCATTGACCTGACATTGGCTTGACAGATCAACACAAGCATGATGTATCATCAAGGGTCTTGGTCACCTGTCACTGCCTTCACGAAGCCCAAAGCTTGAATGGTGCTTTTTTTATGTTCCACTGGCATGGGTGCCAGTCAGACAGCACTGGCATCAGCCACAACTACAATTTCACTCGGTTCAAGAGGTCTTCACAAGCACAGCATATCGCTTGACGACTGAAGGGTGCTTTTCATGGGTCAGTTATGTGACTCCGGCATTGGCCACAAACCCTTATGAATAGATATATTTACGTATGTGTGTGTGTGTGTGTGTGTGTGTGCATGTGTGTTTATATCTCCTTGTCTTGACATCACATGATAGATAATTGCAAATGAGTATCACTGCCATACAAGCAATATCATTCCTTTCCAATATTGTGCCAAAACCTATCCTCCAGTCATGGGGAAATACTACCTTGCTTGAAAACAGGTGAGAGTTGGCAACAGGATGAGCATCTGGTTGTAGAAAATCTACCTCAATGAATTTTGCCTGACCTATGCAAATATGGAGAAGTGAACATTAAAATGATAACAATGATCTACAATGATTAGGCATTGCAACAATGGGTTTAAATTGTGATTGTAGTATCCAGCCAGAAGAAAAAGAAACTCAAGGCATGCCTACACGAATATGAAAGCACACATGCGTGTGCGCACACACACACCTAACTGTATATGTATTTTCAGTTTCTTACACCTAACACATTCGATGTTTAAAAACAAAAAACAAAAAAAAAAAAAAAATCCTGTTAATATCAGAGAGCTGTGATCAAACTGCAAACTTGCAAATGAAGAAAGGGAACCATCCAATGTGACAAAGCGTGCCTTGCACAGTTGACAGAATAAAATATTTGCTGATTGATGTTTTGGAAAACAATAACAAAAAACAAAAAGTTTGTTGTTAATTCCAAAGTTATTTTTCTGAAAATTTTTAAACAAATATTGAGAATATTGCAATCATAGTACTATAGAATGTCTAAGAATAGAAGGTTTTCAAAGAAACAAGTAATTGGATGACTAATTAAATGAATGAATTAATCAATAAACAAGACATACAAACCTGAAAATGTATGAAATAATCACAAAAAAGATAAAGATTATGATACAGAAAATAAAAGTATAGAATTATGATATAGTTACAAATTCTTTGATATATGAAGAATATATATGTCTTTTTTTTTTTTGCTTTGTTCTTTTATCAAACACTCATAGGACTAACTAATATATTGTCATTTGTTAAATGTCCCAAACTTGTTCACATGGCTTATTGAAAGGTCTCTCTCTATTTAGCAACTCCTTTTTCTAGGCATCTATTTTTCCTCAATATACTAAAATTTGACAAGTAAAAATATAATTTCTATCACCTAGAAAACATGCATTATTAACCCCTTTCATACCAACCTGCCTGAGACCAGCCCTGGTTCTGTGATACAAACTTCCTCTTTTAAAGTCATTTAAATTCAAAACCTTTATTCACATATTAACTTTTGGTTACCAACCTGCCCAAGACTGACTCTGGTTCTATGAATCAAAATTAAAAATTCTATCAAAGTTATATATTAATTTATGATTTATGTTCCAAATATATTACTAAATCCTTTATTTTCAAAATGACTTGAAACAAAGGCAGTGTATTTCAACAGAAATATGGTAACAAAAGACATGTTTTTCATTATCCACAATTTCAGTTCCTTCAAGCTTACATATGAACTACTGCATCAACAGACACAATATTAGTTTTATCCCCAGCAAAAGTTTATAAGAATTTAAACATTTTTTTTAAGAGAAGTAAATTTAATAGAATGTGAAAATCCTATTAAATATTTCAAAATTCAAATATCCATCTTGGAGATTTTAAGAAATGCTTTTAACTTTTTGATACCAAATTATCTCAGATTGTTAACTGACCACATTTCAGTTTGATATTTTGTAATGACTTAATCAGGGATTCCTTATGACATTAAGAAGTTAATCCTTTTGATACCAAACTGCTTGAGATCAGCCATAATTCTCTAATACAAACTTGCTGTTTTGAAGTGATCTAAATTAAGACCTGATACCAAATTTCCACATTAAATTTTATGTTCGAAACGCCAGCTTCATTATAATAATAATAATAATAATATTGCTAAATTCTTTATTATTTCTAAAATTAACTGAAACAGAAATATGGTAACAAAAGGGTTAAATGAGTCCCTGATTATATATAAAAAAAAAAAGGTTCTATCAAGAGTTCAGACTGCTCATGCACATATCCACCTATATGCATATAAAAGTGCTTTATTTTAATGTTTTAAAGATAAAAGAAAACTCTACAGCAGCAAAGATACAACATCAAGACTAAATCTATAATTACATAATGTTTCTAAACAGAACTACTTTATGTCATTTACAAAGGTAAAAAAAAAAAAAGAAAAATGGTATAGTTTGTTTTTCTTAATCTATTTCGTAAATAAATTCAAAATATTAATGATTGATTAAAAATAAATAATCCAAACCTGGTATTGTGGGCGGAGGCACTGCTTTACTCTTGGGTTTCGGTCCAAGAGGTGGCATAACAGGTTGCATCTTGATTATAGTGGCAGATGTCGGCCGGGATGTGGCACCCCCAATAGCACTTTTGGGTCGCTCGGCCCTGATGTGGCCGTAGGGTGATACCTGTTGTGTCTGGGCAGGGTCATGTGACTGGACTATTTGATCCAGCATGTCTCTAGACGATGATGGAGCCACGAACACTTGATCTGAGAGAGCAGGTCGAGAGTGTGTCTTTTCGTAAGCCGAAGAAATAGTGTGCGGGCGAGGCGGATCAGAATTTTGTACGTGTGGAGTGTTAGGCCAATTATTCCAGGTGGAACTAGTAGAGGGTGGATTCTCAGACGGTGTAGATGCATTCGAATCAATTCCTCGAGTGTCAACCCCGGTACTAGCGCTGTCAGTAGTCTGGAGAAAACAAAAACCAAAACAAAAGATAAAAATAAAAACATATTTAAAAGGATCAATTTAAAGAATTTCTTTTTTTTTTAATGTAGAAGGTTGTGTTAGTATTTTGCGTGCAAAAGCTGCAAATGAAAGTTCACACAGATGTTTCTGTGTAGGTTTTGGAATTAAAATAAGCAGGTTAACTTTGAAACAGCTGATTTTTGAAAATATCAAAACCAACCACACAAATAAGTTAGTGAAATTTATCAATGCTATAGTAGAAACTGAAGATATTGTTTGAGATTCTTCAACAGACCAACAAAACCAATTAAAACAGATTATTAATTGTCAAAGATTGACTGACAGAACAGTATGTAAAGTTTTATAGATTTAGAAATTTCTTTTTGTTCATTTTTATTTATTTTTTTTGCAACGTGGCCAGAAACATTTACATTTCTGATATTCTAAGCCAAGTTACTATAAAACTAATATAAAGGCACTTTCATAAAAACTTAACAGTATTTCCCCCCAGGCCCCTCTATAACTTTCCAGAAAAATGTATGCTCCTACTATTTGTCGGAAAAAAAAACATTTTTAATATTTTATCACAATTATTTAATACAAAAGAATCTACTAGTAACTCTTTTATTAAGTACTGAGTACAAGAAAAAAATTACATTATTGACTAAGAAAAAAAAAGATTTTCACAATTTCATGCCCCACTAAAAAAAGAAAAAAAAATCCCATGTGTCACCACAGTTTTCCCTGACCTCATCAGTGGAGTGTTTGACTCACTTGGAAATCATAATGGCTTGAGAAAACCACAACAGTAATAAAAACTTTGTAATTATTTTCTATTGCTAAAATAGAAAAACCAAACAATGTTTAAAATGCTGGAGCACTGCCTCAAAGTGCTTCTGTTGAACAATTCAACCTCAGGACTTATGTTTAAGCCTAGTATTTATTCTATCCTGAACTGCTAAGTTATGGGGATGTAAATACACCAAGAATATTAATCCAAATCTATTTTAAGCGCTTGTTTGCGAAGAGCATAACTAGAAATTGATTGGTAAATTTGAATCTTAACATTTCAAACCTAGTTAAAAAAATTTTTTTTAAATAAAAAAAGACTGGGGTATTAAAAAAAAAAACCTTCCTAACAAAACACCAAGATCAATCACTAAGGAAACTTTTAACTGGCTCAATGTTGCAGTCACACAATATTACAACATCATTATTTTAATCTCCATTAATGAATTTGCTAAGACAGATTTCCTATGGCTGGATGCACTTCCTGTCGCCAACTTTCATCTTGTTCCAAGTAAACTAATATTTCCCTATGGCTAGACATGTTTCAACAGAAAATTGTTAATGAAGGATATCACTTGTATAACAGTGATACTCATTTACGATTATCATTTTATATCAAGACAAGGAGACACCAATGCATATACATGTATAAAAAAGTAAAGAGCCCCATCGGTCATGAATGACCATCAGATTGCACCTAGAAAGTTATCCTCTGAGGTACAAGTATGGGCAAGGTTCTTTATGGAAGACCAGCAGTCACCCATGCATACTAGCGTCCCCTCTCTATGCCACCAGTGTTATCCAAGGGAAAGGCAAAAGTTGATATAGCTTGGCACCAGTGACATTGCAACTCATTTCTGCAGATGAGTAAACTGGAGCAATGTGAAATAAAGTGTCTTACTCAAGAACACAACACACAGCCTGGTTCAGGAACTGAACTCACTACCTCATGATTGTGAGCCCGACACTAACCACTGAGCCATTCGCCTTCACATATATAAATATATGCGATAGGCTTCTTCAGTTTCTGTCAACCAAATCTACTCACAAGGCTTTGGTTGGCCCCATGTGATAGCAAAAGATACTTGTATTTAGAAAGTGTCACACAGTAGAACTGAACCTGAAAGCATGTGGTTGGGAAGCAAATGTCTTGACCTCATAGCCACACCTGCATCTACAAAACTGAATATTGGTTTCAAATTTTGGCACAAAGCCAGCAAGTTCGGTAGAGGGGATGTCAATTATATCGACCCAAGTGTTAAACTGGTACTTATTTTATCGACCTAGAAAGGATGAAAAGCGAAGTCGACCTCGGCGGAATTTGAACTCAGAATGTAAATATGGACGAAATGCCACTAAACATTTTTCCAGCTTGCTGCCCTTAAATTAATTTAATATTGGTTCTAGATTTTAGCAAGTTTGGAGAAGGGGTTGAGTCAATTATATTGACCCCAGTACTCAACTGGTACTTATTTTATCAACTTAGAATGCCACTAAGCATTTTGCCAAGCATGCTGATGATTCTGCAAGCTTGCCACCTTTAACAGAACTGAATAATAAGAAAAAGAAAACTGAACAAAAATAAAACAGCAACAAAACAGATGCCATGCCATTTTACATAGAACACTACTTTGGGTTACTAAAATGAGAGAATCAACCTGGAATTAACTAACTTCAACCATTCTGAAGAATAAATTCCTGTATGGTCATAAAGTATAAAATCGATAAATTTCAAAAGACTGAAAGAATTATCACATCTTTCATTCTAGCAATTTTATTATTATTATTACTAAATAAAAAAAATTAATTACGAGACATGAAATAACAGTAAAAAAATGTGTAGCAATTATATGCTGCTTCATTTTTTAAATACCCTGTCTTTGATCTGTTTCCTTTCTTTGGCATCAGTCAGATTAACAGCTTGTACTCGATAACATCTCATCATTTTTATCTTTCAATTTATCTAACTGCACTCACCTTAGATGTCTGAGACTATGTTTATTCCAAGTTACCTTCTAACTAATATTTTTGTTTGTTTCACTGGCTAACCAAAATTTGAAAAATTACAGATCTGCTGTTCTACCTATTCTTTGATAACTGTAATCAAGCTGTTTCTCTAATGTCTGTTTTTGTAATTCCCCGACCCCTCATGCTTGCAGTAAAGGCACATGGCCTAGTGGTGAGAGTGTTGGACTCATGATCTTAAGATTGTGGCTTCAATCCCTGAACAGAAGAGTTTGTTGTTATCTTAACACCTGAGTAGAGGTAATAATAAGGTTCAGTCTACACAAGAGATTAATATCAGAAGAATGTATGATACTATTCCCAGGTATGTAGTCAAAGGAAATCATCAACATATGACAGTCTTCTTTCAGTTTCCCACTCACAAGGCTTTCATCAGTCCAGGGCTATAGCAGAAAACACTTGCCCAAAGTGCTGTACAGCAAGACTGAACCTGAAACCATATGGTTGCGAAGCAAGCTTCTTATCCACCCACCCATGCCTTGCCTGTACCTTTCTGTTTTCTATAATAGCAAAGTCTTCATTGCTTTGGCATTACCTTTGATAACTGCTTTGAAGTAATTAGGCATACAAACGGCAGAATGGAAATTTGAGATGTTTTCTTTTTGCATTTTCAAGAAAATCAATACATAATACCAGTAATAAAAAAGAAATATTAACTACAATTCAATTCTAGCAGCACCGTTAAAACTGGAGCTTCAAAGAGTAATTATATATATATATATATATATATACATATACACACCCCATGCAAGACTAGTAAACTATTGATGATTAGACAAAACTAAAAATCTGATAACAACTCATCCAAATAAAAAAAAAAGGAACAAAAAA
>JAOPJW010000002.1:67699491-67709828 GCA_027122535.1 Octopus maya | reverse complement strand
CGCATTCCTTTATACGTTTACGAAGATTGACGAATTTTCTCTACTATTTTGCATCTTAAACTCTTTCGTCGGTTTATGCATTTCTTTATCATTTCTCTTAACAAGGATCGTCTGTCGCAGTTTTCTACATATGTCTCTTAAAATACGAAAATATGTCAATTCCTCAGATGCTGATGTTTCGACAATTACTGAAACAATGTCGACCTATACCCAACATGATACGTCACTAAAATAATAGAAATTTCTCCGGAAATATTCTAGACAACAGACATTCTGTCACAGTACACAACCTTTAGTAATGCTGCGTTCTATAAACTACACTGTAAGGCCTGTAACGTCACAACACTTGTTGCATTTTGTATCAGACTACTTTACATTTATGATAATGATATAAACGCTAAGAATTATGATAAAAATGCAGACTGTGAGGGCGTCACTGATATCCTTCAACGGGCTTTCATATTAGTAACTAAAGCACAGTTTCATCAATTTCAGCTTCTTATCTACTCCAGGGGACATTTTGTGATTTTATTTATTGTCAACCAGCTTTTAACCGACTTCAGTATTTTGAGTTTCTTTTAAGGACTAATAAATGTTTAAACAATTGAATAACACTGAATTCCTATAACATTTCGAAAATGCTTTTCGTCTTTGATCACTCTCCACAGCTCTCGATCGGAAACGAATTCACTTACTTGCCTAAATGTGGTCTGTCGTCATGAAACCATTCTGTTCACATCACATACTTATAGCAGAATCCAATGAAATTGGAGGTGGTCTGATTCGCCAAGATTTTTGTTATGTAGAAAATATTGACAGAACGAGCACAGTAAACTTGCCGTACGTAATGAAATATCCAACATTTTTCTAAGAGTCTTTCTCGAGGTAAATTTGTGAAGAAGGAAATAAAAGAAAGCAGCAGAGATGTTCTTCTATGTCTGAGAGGGTCTCTATGCCTTTGTTCCGGTATCAGTTGTTTCAATTGCTCTTGTGTTATATATTAAACTACGATGTTTTCCAACTACATATTTACAAAACACATTTCAACATTCACATTAACTATTTGTTCTCTCTAAAATATTTCGTGTATACGCGGTGAGCAATACATTTTCATTTCTATCATAAACGCCGTAGGAAACAAATTTGGCTCACATGGAAATTTTATGTTTCCAAATTTTCTAGTGTTGCAGATTATAGCCTTCCAAATATGACCCTCAAGATCGTGTTATTTGTAATATAGAGGGAAACAGCATGTGTATGACACGACTGCTTACATCTCATCTTATATTCCATAATTGATTATATTTATTGAAATGATATATGATATATTATACATATTAAATTACTTCTTTCAATACACGAGTTGATACAATAAAAGTCCAGTAACATTTTGTGTACTGGTGACATTGCAAAATGCGTCACATTACCAATCAGATTATACTGGGTAATCCCATATATAATGCGATTTATTCGTAGGGGAACAGGATGAATTACCTGCATCAACTTGCTATAAAACCAAGTAGTAATTTTACCTTGTCCTTATTCTTAGTGCAAGTTTTGAAGAGTGCAGTTCGATTTTAACAGTTATTTTTTCGAAGCTATAATGGAAGTGACAAAGGAGCATATTAGGCATATATTTTGCTTTATGAGTTCAATAAAGGCAACAACGCAACGGTAAGTGCGAGGAATGTTAATGCAGTATTTGGGGATCGGACAATAAGCATAAAACTTGTCAACAGTGGTTCCAGAAATTCCGAGCCGAAAACTACAGACTAGAAGACGAGCCTTGTCCTAGAACATCTGTAGAGCTCGACGACAGCGTTCTGCAAACCTGGTGGAACAAAATCCCATCGTAACTGTTGAAAAACTAGCAGAGAAGCTTGGATTTGGTCATTTAACCAGTTATTCAAATCAGAGCTAGAAGGAAAATGACCATCTTTGGTTTCAAGATGGAAGGTGCTCTTCTATCAGGATAATGCTCGTCCACATACAGAGAGATCGAAATTCCACAGGCTGGAACAGTTTGAATGAGAAACGATGCCCCACCCACTATATTCACCGGACATTGCCCCCATCTGATTATCATTTATTCCTCATTCTTCAAAATCATTTGGACTGAAAAATATGAATTCTGTAGACGAGGTCAGGAAAGTACATGAGTATTTTTCGGCATACACAAGTAAATTTTGGAAGAGGGGCCTTGCAAGATTGATGAAATATCATTGTAGAAAATGAAAGAGAGTATATTTTAGATTGAAAAAGAAATTTGTTTATCTTAATTCTGAATAATAAAAGAAATATTTAAAAAATCGTATTATTTATGGGATGACCAGATATTACGTCAATACAAACATATAATGTACTGTTATAAAAAGATTTCCTAAATCACGCCATATGTCCCAGTATGGGAGTGTGGGGTGGCTGCAGGTGTCTGTGTTTGTTTTTGTCCCAACTCACTTTCACATTTACTGTTAGTTTGTTTTCGTCCTCGCAACTTAGAGTTTCATTAGTAAGATGCCGATAGGAAAAGTACCAAATATAGAAACATTACTGTAATCGATTTGTTCCATTAAACCCTTCACTGCCGTGTCCCAATAAAGTTGCACTCCGATGGCTGAAACAAGTAAAAGTATGACAAAATAATAAGAGTTCAAAATATAAAGAAATAATATTATCAAATTGTTATAAGCAATTCCTTGCATCGTTTGATTATTGAATACCATTAGTAAAATATCTTTATTTCTTCTATTGCAGGTATAACTGCGAAAACTATATAACCCAAAACAACTTACTAAGCTATAGCTCAATCTTGTTTGCTTATATTCAAAAACATAAATACATTGGAGGCATTTTCAATTTTGACCTATTCATATTACGCCATTCTAGTAAAATTCATCAACGAATTGATATCAGTATATATCCTGGATTTCGTCAAGCTTGCTGCTTCAACATTTTCAGTTCCGAATGGAAATCGTCTTAAAATATTACTTTTCTATTTTATTTCTTATCACTATATTTATTAATAACATCATTCTAACATCAAATTCCCTACTAAACTGCTTACGTACGACGGACTGTGAATTTTGCTCTCTTGCACAACACTGTCATATGTATAATAGATGCTGCTGTAATGAAGACCAACAGAAAACTGTTAAGTCCAAATATTTCGATCCATCAATATATTATAGTTGCAGCCTTCTTCAGAACGAAGCATATTATATCTTTGATCGCTGTCCATCAAATCACAGTGACATAAGTCATATGACCGGATGTGAATATCCTTCAAACAACAATAATCTAGGCAATTTTCCTGTGTTCGGTGAAACAACTAAAAGACTTTATAGGAACCGATATTGTGCTCTGTGCCACTCGGAAAAATATATATTATGGGAAACAGTTTATGGCTGCAAAAAAACAGTAAATATAAACCCTGTCAATATAATGAATATGATTGAAAATGGTAAATGTGACAAATGGTATGCTCCTCCTGATAATTTAAAACCTTATCTAGTCCCTTGCATACCCACTGTTCGTACATGCTCGCCTCATATATTAAATGAGACATTAGAACATCACTGTCAGCATTCTGAAGATATACATAATATTACTAAGATAAATTGCACATTGTCGATGAAATATATTAATCTCAATATCAAATGTTGCATTAATCCTAGCTGTATCATTGAAGGACTCCGTCCGTTAACTATCGTTTTTGATTATAATACCAAATATTTAATCATTAAAGAAATGATAGGCGATTCTGTAATTGAAACGAAATTGCCATTTTGTCCAAAATACACCAATTACGATAAAAACACAATGCGTTGTCGCACGAATTTTTATCACCCTATCTTAAATTGTACAGCGACGAGATTAAAGGACTCCGAATATCATATAACTGGTGATGGTCTTCTCTATTTAAATACTACCCAACGTTGGCTCAATCAATCAGAATTCAGTATTGATGAAGATGGTTTAAGTATCTGTGTAAAGAATGATAACAATGAAATATCAAAATATTCCGAAATTGAGAGTTATATCACATTAGTGGGACTAGCAATCTCTGTTCCTGCTCTAGCAGTTACTATTCTAGTTTATCTCTGTATACCTGATCTCCGTACCTTACCAGGTAAATTATTCATTAGTCTTTCATCAGCACTGTTTGTAGCTGATCTTCTCTTTCTTATCTCAACAAAAGTCGCTACAACTACAGTGTTGTGTAAGTCTTTAGCTGTTGTAATGCATTATTCCTTTCTAGCGACTTTCTTCTGGATGAATGTCATGTCATTTGATGCCTGGCACACTTTCTCAGGGATTACACAACTACGGAGTTCAGAAAAGGATACTAAAAGATTTGTTTTATATTCCTTATATGCTTGGATCTGTCCACTTGTAATAGTATCAGTGTCACTGATATTCGAGTACACACCTGGAAATCATGGACTTTCTCCAGAATATGGAATTGGTATTTGCTGGATTACAAACGTGAACAGTTTGCTTTGGTTCTTGGCAATTCCTGTTATCATTATTTTATGCATTAATATTATAGCGTACAGCTTCACTATTAGAGAGTTGTATCTGACCAGTAAATGTTCTTCAAGATATTTATCAAAGCAAAACAAAAAGGTGTTCTTTATTTACGTAAAATTAAGCTTCATCATGGGTTTAACATGGATGCTCGGATTCCTTTATACGTTTACGAAGACTGACGAATTTTCTCTACTATTTTGCATTTTAAACTCTTTCGTCGGTTTACTCATTTCTTTGTCATTTCTCTTAACAAGCATTGTCTGCCGAAATGTTCAACGTATGTCTCTTAAAATACGAAATTACATCGATTTCTCAAACGCTGATATTTCAATAATTCCTCAAGCAATCTCGACAAATACCCGACATGAAACATCACTACGATAATTGATACTTCTTCGGAGATATTCTAAACAACAGACATTCTACCACAATATACAGCTTATAGTACCGCTGCATTCTTTAAACTATATCGTAAAAGTCTCTAACGTCACACCACTTAATGCATTGTATATCAGACTTCTTTACGTTTATGACAATGAGACAATGATATAAATAAACTTTAAGATTTATAATAAAATAAAAATTGTGATGACGTTTCTCATAACCTTCAACGGGCTTTAATATTAGAAATTCCAACAGTGTTTCCTCTGGCTACGCAATTTCACCAATCTCAGCTGCTCATCTTCTCCGGCGGTACTTTTTACGATTATATCTAGGGTCAAAGATTTTTAAACCAACTTCAGTATTTTGATTTTCTCTCAAGGACTAAGAAATATTTCCACAATTGGATAATAATGAATTCCTATAACTTTTCGGGTGTTTTTCCATCATTCTCACCATACATTTCGATCGGAATAGAATTCATCAACTTATCTGACAAATACATTCTCAAACCGTGGTCTGTCGTCATGAAACCATTCTCTTCACATCACATCAAATACATATAGGACGAAACAATGAGACAGGAAGTCGTCTGATTCGACAAGACTTTTGTTGTCTAGAGAAAGTGGCAGAACGAGTACAGTGAATTTGCCGTACATAATGGAATATCCAACATTTTTGAAAGAATCTTTCTCGAGGTAAATTTGAGAGAAAGGAAATAAATGAAGGCAGCGAAGTTGTTCCTCTATGTCTGAGAGGGTTTCTATATCTTTGTTCCGGGCATCAGTTATTTCAGTTGATCTTGTATTATGTTTAACTATTATGATTTCAAACTACATAATTACAAAACACATTTCGAGCATTCACATTAAATATTTCTTTTCTCTGAAACATTCTGAAAATAAGCGGTGTGCAATATATTTTCACTTCTCTCACAGAAACTATAGAAATCGAAATTTGATTCACATAGAAATTTTATTCTGTTCCCAAAGTTTCCTGTGTTGCAGATTGTAGCTTTCCAGATATGTCCCTCAAGATCGTTTTATTTGTAATATATATATAGAGGAACAGTATGTATATGACATGAATGTTCACACCATTTCTTGTATTATATCAGTAGTTATATTTATTTAGATGATATCTAGTACATTATAAATGACTGTTTGTGTCTGTATAATGACTAACGCATACATATCCACAATTCACCAAACTTTACACACACGTTGTTTATGTCACAAGGATGGTCATGCACTAAACATTTTGCCCAGAGCTCCCGCATAAATAGACCTAAATGGCCATAGTTTTTGTATATAAAATCTTCCATACTTTTTAAGCTTTTTATAAAAGTAAAAGGATTTTGTCTATTTATTTATTTCGACTGTACTCCTGCCACGTTGATTGAATTGACTAGGAACATTGTAGCGATGAATATCCAATACCAAGCAACCTTAATCTCCATAGTTAAACTGCATTAAACTTTGTGAAGCTAACCTTTACTTATTCTGAGTTACTTGAAAGATGATGTTCCCTTCCCTCTCTTCTATTTGTTGAGACCTTTCTTTACCTACCAATGCGTTGTTTCACTCTAAGGATGCTTATTTGCCCATTATGATATTTCGGCTGTTGTCCATTGTTTCCAATACGATTTAGCATTGTCGTTCTAGCCTTTTTTAAACAATCACATATGATTCGTCCCAAAGAATCAACCTTTAAATAACAGTTTTGCTTCCACTAGCGAAAGCTATACGTATCTTTCAGAAAACTCCGTACCAATTTAACATTATACAGCATTCGCTGTTAGTTTATGCACAGGTTATATGGAAAGACAGAATAAATGGGCTTTAGTCAGCTTATCTCTCTCCGAAAAAATAGCTCCCTTTGCTGTTGAAAAAAGTAAACTCGCATAGGGGAAGTTTCAACGTTTTCATTCAATTCCCTTACACCATTTATGTGGCTGTTACTCTTTCGTGTAACACAACTTCGCTTTCTTGTAACACAACTTCAGTAGCTCTGCTGTGCATCGCTCTCAATCTTTTATGTTCTGTGATCATTAAAGTGCAACGACCTCCACAATAACCAGGCTTCAATTTGATTTTCTGTTCCTAGGTTAATCGGAAACATAGATTGCCGTACTACTCATAAACCTTCTCGCTAATTCAATTATTTAATGAAAAAATACCACCAAAGCAACTTAAACCGTCCAAAGGACGGGCGTGTTTGCTAGTATGTCATATTATTCAATTCGCATGCCTTCTTCCAATGCACCACTAGATACAATAAATAACTTGTTATATTTTGTTTACTGGTAACATTGCCAGATACATCACATTACTAATCTGATTATATTACATCAATAGTAACATTTAATGTCCTGTTAAAAGAAAGCTTTCTAAAGCATGATATGTGTCTCAGTTGAGTGTGTGGGGGGAGCTTCAGGTGTCTCTGTTTGTATTTGTTCCAGCACAGTTTCATAATTGCTCTTGGATGGTTTTCGTCCAGTAAAAGGGCCTGTTTGTAGCTGAGCTTTTCTTTCTTATCTCATCGCAAGTCACTACATCTACAGTGCTGTGTAAAACTTTAGCTATTATGATGCATTATTCGTTCTTAGCTACTTTCTTCTGAATGAATGTCATGTCACTTAATGCCTGATTTTCATATTAGGAATTGAAACAGTTCCATCAATTCACAATTTCTCATCTACTCCAGTGGGTCTTTTCTATATATATCTTTTGTCAACAATTTTTAAAAGGAATAAAAGAAGGCAACGGAGATGTTCCTCTGTGTCTGAGAGGGATTCTGTGTCTTTGTTCGAGGCATTAATAATCTCAAGTGCTTTTGTACTATATTTAACTACGATGTTTTCAAACTACATATTTACAAAACAAATTTCAAACATTCGCATTAACCATTTGATCTCTGAAACATTTCGCGTATAGGCGGTGAACAATACATTTTCATTTCCTACACAAACACTTTAGAAAACGAATTTGGTTCTCATGGAAATTTTTATGTGCCCACTGTGTTTTGTGTCGTTTTCCAACTATGACACTCAAGGTCGCGTTATTTGTATTATATAAATAAACAGTACATATATCACATGACTACTCACATCACATCTTATGTTATATAACTGGTTATATCTACTTAAATGATATATGTTATATTATTCAATTTAACTGCCTTCTTTCAATAAACCACTAGATACAATAAATGGCTTGTTATATTTTGTGTACTGGTGAAATTGCAAGATGCGTCACATTACAAATCTGATTATATTACGTTAATAGTAACATTTAATGTTCTGTTTTAAGAAAATTTTCTAAAGCACACCATATGTCTCAGGTGTCTGTGTTTGTTTTTGTCCCAACTCAGTTTCATTTTTGTTCTTAGTGTGTTTTCGTCCACGCAACTTAGAGTTTCATTAGTAAGATGCCGATAGGAAAAGTACCAAATATTGAAACATTACTTTGGTCGATTTCTTCCATTAAAACCTTCACTGCCGTGTCCCAATAAAGTTGCACTTCGATGGCTGAAACAAGTAAAAGTATGACAAAATAAGAGTTCAAAATATAAAGAAATAATATTATCAAATTGTTATAAGCAATTCCTTGCATCGTTTGATTATTGAATACCATTAGTAAAATATCTTTATTTCTTCTATTGCAGGTATAACTGCGAAAACTATATAACCCAAAACAACTTACTAAGCTATAGCTCAATCTTGTTTGCTTATATTCAAAAACATAAATACATTGGAGGCATTTTCAATTTTGACCTATTCATATTACGCCATTCTAGTAAAATTCATCAACGAATTGATATCAGTATATATCCTGGATTTCGTCAAGCTTGCTGCTTCAACATTTTCAGTTCCGAATGGAAATCGTCTTAAAATATTACTTTTCTATTTTATTTCTTATCACTATATTTATTAATAACATCATTCTAACATCAAATTCCCTACTAAACTGCTTACGTACGACGGACTGTGAATTTTGCTCTCTTGCACAACACTGTCATATGTATAATAGATGCTGCTGTAATGAAGACCAACAGAAAACTGTTAAGTCCAAATATTTCGATCCATCAATATATTATAGTTGCAGCCTTCTTCAGAACGAAGCATATTATATCTTTGATCGCTGTCCATCAAATCACAGTGACATAAGTCATATGACCGGATGTGAATATCCTTCAAACAACAATAATCTAGGCAATTTTCCTGTGTTCGGTGAAACAACTAAAAGACTTTATAGGAACCGATATTGTGCTCTGTGCCACTCGGAAAAATATATATTATGGGAAACAGTTTATGGCTGCAAAAAAACAGTAAATATAAACCCTGTCAATATAATGAATATGATTGAAAATGGTAAATGTGACAAATGGTATGCTCCTCCTGATAATTTAAAACCTTATCTAGTCCCTTGCATACCCACTGTTCGTACATGCTCGCCTCATATATTAAATGAGACATTAGAACATCACTGTCAGCATTCTGAAGATATACATAATATTACTAAGATAAATTGCACATTGTCGATGAAATATATTAATCTCAATATCAAATGTTGCATTAATCCTAGCTGTATCATTGAAGGACTCCGTCCGTTAACTATCGTTTTTGATTATAATACCAAATATTTAATCATTAAAGAAATGATAGGCGATTCTGTAATTGAAACGAAATTGCCATTTTGTCCAAAATACACCAATTACGATAAAAACACAATGCGTTGTCGCACGAATTTTTATCACCCTATCTTAAATTGTACAGCGACGAGATTAAAGGACTCCGAATATCATATAACTGGTGATGGTCTTCTCTATTTAAATACTACCCAACGTTGGCTCAATCAATCAGAATTCAGTATTGATGAAGATGGTTTAAGTATCTGTGTAAAGAATGATAACAATGAAATATCAAAATATTCCGAAATTGAGAGTTATATCACATTAGTGGGACTAGCAATCTCTGTTCCTGCTCTAGCAGTTACTATTCTAGTTTATCTCTGTATACCTGATCTCCGTACCTTACCAGGTAAATTATTCATTAGTCTTTCATCAGCACTGTTTGTAGCTGATCTTCTCTTTCTTATCTCAACAAAAGTCGCTACAACTACAGTGTTGTGTAAGTCTTTAGCTGTTGTAATGCATTATTCCTTTCTAGCGACTTTCTTCTGGATGAATGTCATGTCATTTGATGCCTGGCACACTTTCTCAGGGATTACACAACTACGGAGTTCAGAAAAGGATACTAAAAGATTTGTTTTATATTCCTTATATGCTTGGATCTGTCCACTTGTAATAGTATCAGTGTCACTGATATTCGAGTACACACCTGGAAATCATGGACTTTCTCCAGAATATGGAATTGGTATTTGCTGGATTACAAACGTGAACAGTTTGCTTTGGTTCTTGGCAAT
>JAOPJW010000002.1:65356703-65367950 GCA_027122535.1 Octopus maya | reverse complement strand
ACACACACACACACACACACACACACACACACACACACACACACACACTGAAACACACACACATATACATGCAAGTTTGTATGTATTAAAAACTTACATACATACATACATTTAGCTATATAATGGATAAAAGTAAGGAAGTATTTACAATGTTTATCAAATTACTTTACCAGTTTCGATCGTTTTAAAAGACAATGTAGTCATACTGAAATAAATGGGAATATATATTGAAATAAATTAGATTAAATTAGTCTTTCATGATTTCGGTTCTGACAGTTCACATGTTCTCTTACACAAATCACATGGTACTGTTGCTTATTTTCCATTGTCATTTACCAGGTTAAGTTTGTAGTAGCACCCAAAGAAATGGCTGCTGGGCGTAGTTTCTGTCTAACAAATTCAACCACATGACATTGGCCGGTCCTGGCCTATTGTAGAAGATTGTTGCCCAGTGGGTCACTCAATAGGACTACACCTCGTCGATGTAGAGGCGGCTATTTAATAAAATATGTGTATTCATTATTGCGTATGCACGTACACGTTTGATTAGTTTCTGCCAATGCTTAAAACTGAATTATATGCGTTAAAGAAGCATAAAAACTTTATTTTTCGAGTTAACTCTCCTGTTCGGGTTCTTCATACTGGGGTCTAAGGACATTTCACTGAGACGAGTTTGAGATTTCATGAAAATTGTTTGACATGTGAAGCGTCATAGTAGTTGAAAGCAGGGGAAGTAATAACTGTTTAACACCTCCACTACCAAAAATTTAGGTTTCATTGGCAGTGTCCAATCTGTTACGAGCGTTCGATACTAGTTTTCATTTTGAGTATGTCTTTCTCTCCCCACCTCTCTCTCTCTCTCTTTCACGTCGGTTGTGGTAGCCTCTTAAATGATCATGTGCAATACTCTTTCTAGTTATAGAAATCATATTTTGTTTACTTAGAGCACGGTTGAAGAGAAAGTATACTGGGAGTCATTGAGCGTAAGTCAACTTGCAAATTTGATCTGCTTTTAATAGTATTGCAATATCGATTTTCACTATACAGTAGTTTCTCATATACAGGTGAGCAACACCTTTGACTCTCACTTGTTAAACACATTAAACTTATTTTGACGATACCACAGAAATATATAGCAAAGACATACTGATTTCTGTCCAACATATTTCCGTGCAAGATCCAACGAAGAAACTGCATGAACCAAAAAACAAAAATTGACCAGTTAGAATTAGCAGCAAAATCTACATAAATTGCACCCTACTTTTTTTGGAAAGGACACGAGTAACATATTGTATTTCTTGACATGAAATAGATATAAATAAAACGTGATGACCATTATTGTAATAATTATGATTAAAGGTTCAATTATTAAAGAATAACATAGGATTAACGAAAAAAAAAACATTTTAAATAGAATATTTGTGTATGTGCCAATATAAGAGACAGTTATATTTTCTATTATATGGACTTGTAATTTCACGCATATGTTATCCGAACAATTAGTTTACTTCTCTTTGGTTCAAATACATAGATGTTATATTGCATGTATCTCATTACTCAGGGATTTTTGTTTCGGTATGACAAGGACATAAAATTTCATAGGAAAAAAATTACGATGAGTGATTTACCATGACGAGTCAAAAATCAAACAGACATCTTCAGAGAGGGAAAATATAGAGAGGCTAAAACCACACTAGTAAACGTACGAATGGATAAAACAAGGCAATTCAAAGAAGTGTGGAGTAGCATGTGTAGGGAGATAGAAGGAAAGAAATGTGTGAGGGGGAAAGGTGGAGCTGCAACTAATGAGAATCACAAGCCCTATTGGAGAAAGTAAAATGAAGAAAGGTTAAAAATTAGTAATTAGAACCAGATTCACTTGAAATAGTGTCGCTTGAACTGATATAAACGGTATGACAGTTCAATTAATACTATGTTTTTTACTCATGTATGAAATCTGAATTCAGCGATAAAATTTACAAGGACTTGTGAAAATGCCTCTTGAGTTTCATTCAACATGCTGGAAGCCGCAGACATGTCTCTCTCAAATTAAAAACTGATGTATTGAATATAGGAAAGTATCCTCGGTTAAGGTATTCTTCCATATGGAATATTTGAATAAAATGGATTAGTCATATCTGGAATGCCATCAATCATTATTATACTCCTTCAAAACTTATATGAAGCTAAGTATAGTACAACAAAATGATCACTCCATAATACTCATAAGCCATTTTCACACGTAAATAAAAGATCATGTTGACAATATTATACAATTCTTTTCATAATTTGCGAACTCATTATTAGTGTATACATTTCTTATGTATACAAGCAACTCCTCCATGTTACTTACTGCGTTTTTTCTTAAAAGTACACATAGAGCAGTTAAATTTCTATCTGTAATGTTAACCCAACTGTTAGAACTGTTATTCATATTAATGTTACGTTATCATTTCTGGTATAGGCACAAAGCCAAAACATTTGAGAAGAGAAGTATAATCCCAAGTACTTAAGCGGTAATTATATTTTAATGATTTACTCAAAAGAGGAAAGGAAGAGTAAAATATGTGATCATTTCTGAGGATTTGTGTCAATAAGTAGGAAGTTAATCTCCGCTTTGAGACAGAAGCTAAAAACTTGCAAGTAATTGAACTCAGCTACCAAAATCCCCTATGCTCTGATGGTGCTGTTAAACTGGGTCACAGTTAAGCTTACAGTTAAGCTTACCTTTTAGAAACAGGAAAGGTCACACCGACACGTTTCTACGCAGTTTCTAATAAAGAAGAAATTAGTCAATCCAGTGTGATATGGAAAGGCAAGATGTCACGCTAAGAAAGATTGAACCTGAAGCCAATAGATTGCGAAGTGAACGTTTTCATTACACAAGCATATGGTGGCAGAAATGAATAAAAAATTATTAAAAAAAAAGAACTTAGAAATTGCTATAAAATAATTTTAACGAGAACAAAAATGTAAATAAAAAAAAAATGAAACTAAGAAAAGCTTGAACTCAGAACACAAACGGGTGTAACCAATTAAATCATCCCACCAATTCCACGTTTGACACATTCTACCATCCAACACCGCTTCTGCCCTTCGATAATAAATATTTCATTACTGGCTTTCTTTTTATTTACATTCAAATGTAATTCCAACATTCCAACATTAATGTGCTTGCTGTTATAAACTAATTTAATGATNNNATAAATTGTAACTCGAACGATAGAAAATCTTGAAACACTAATTAAAATTACAACTAACTATAATGTACTTCACTAAATAGTCTTTGTGTAAATAGTTTTTATTAAATACCTTTTAGGATAAGCTGAATATTTGCAGATAATATCTCACGAATTCATTATATATTCATTTCCATAAGTAATTTATTTTATACCGCATCTTTTATTATCATTCCTGTTTTCTTTATTTCCTGAGATTTTATAACTTCAGTCATATAATTTTTATTTTAACATTTTATGATCATTAAAGTTCAGAAAATAATATAAAGTTTGAAAAATAACGCACATTTACGTTCGTAGTAATACATAAATTTACAGCATTGCTAAACTGTATCGAAACATTTTTGAGATAGCTGAAGTATGTATAGATTTTCATGGTTAAAAATAAATAAATATCATAAATTACTTATGGTCTATTTGTTTTTTTAAGCTATAAAAATGATCAAGATAAGAAGTTTGTAAGCGGTGTGGTGGAGTAGCAGAAACTTTTTTCAACTGCATTGTGTTTCGTTCTAGGTTTTATTATAATAGTTCTTGTAATGATTATAATGTAGCGATTTAGAAACAGATACAAGATCATTTTCCCTGTTGACTCTTCTGTTTCCTCAAGCTAATCGAAACTAAGCACTGAAATCTTACCAAACAGTCTTTCAATTTCAGTGTATTGCTGCTGTTTATTTGCGTTGTAGTACTGGGTTGTCCGGAAAGTTCGTGCCGATTTATAGTAGCATACCTTTCGACTTACTTGCTATGAAACCATCTCAATTCTGGGAAGAGTGTATTTTCAAGTTAAAGGAAAGATAGAGACGCATTGTGCAACAAAATGGTTCATATTTGGTTGAATAAAACTGTAATGGCAAGTATTTATTGACCTTTTTCTTTACTTTAAAACTCGGCATGAACTTTCCGGACAACCCAATATATTCTGCCATATGAGAATAGTCTCCAGGAAGAGGACCAACCCACTACAAATAGCTGCTAAATGTGTCACAAATCACACCTCATAGTCTTAAGCAGCAAAACGATAGTATTATGTGTTGTAAGCTAAATTGAACTTTGTCTAAATTTACGGTATGTTCACAGCTTTTTAATGGCCCTCTGATGAACGGCATCGAGGAACTATGACCATTTCGTAAATATACTCGATTGGGAGTAAAGAGTGGTAAATATTCTATGCACCAGTTTACAGTTACATGAGCAAAGGAATTCGTGAATGATTTTCCTAAATATCAAACACAACACAATTCAGCTCGTTGTTTAAAACATCGATTTCTCGGTTGTTTATCTAATAATCTAACAACATTAAAATCCGCATATTCTAATTAAAAAAATACAGAATAAAATATGGAAGAACATTTAAATAGTCACGAACGAAGCGTTTCTGGAAAAAAAGTCTCTGAAAATTCCTGGTTTAAAGCATGAGCTGCAATTGACTGTACATTAAATATCTTTTGAATAAATATCAAAAATCATTCAACAAACTACCAACAAAAGAAATATACGGAAAGACATCTGGATTAGATGGTATTACATGAGAAACATTAAACACAGATAAACGTGACTGCAGGGGAATTCTTGACACAGTTTTGTAATATATTGCATATTCAACAGATCCCTAAAGATTGGAATTCCGATATAGTAACAACGATATCAAAAAAGAGGAATGTCCCAAAGCGTGTGGATTTTAGAGTGCCATAACCCATAGCAGTATAGTATTAAAAGAGTTTAGTTGGTTATCCTGTATAAGGAACGTAAAGGCGCGTGGCTTAGTGGTGAGGATATTCGGCTCACGATCGTAAGGTCATGAGTTCTATTCCCAGTTATGTCCTTGAGCAAGATACTTTTTTCGTGTTGCTGCAGACCATCAGCGGGCAAAAATAAGTAATACCTGTAATTCAAAGGACTAACCTTGTCATATGTTGTGTCACGATGAATCCCCTTGAGAGCTAAGTTAAGGGTACACGTGTCTGTGGAGTGCTCAGCCACTTGCTCGTTAGTTTCATGAGCAGGCTGTTCCGTTCTTTGGATCAACTGGAACCCTCGTCGTCGTAATCAATAGAGTACCAGTTATAGGATACTGATCGTATTGGCCAGTCAAGTAAGGGATAAATAAGCAGACTTTCAAAGATGCTGATATTGTACGGGCTACATAGTTATGCTCAAACGTTTATATAACAATATTTAATATTGAGAGGGACTTTGATAGAGGTTTTATACATTTTTAACGTGAGGGCGCGTGGCTTAATGGTTAGGGGCATTCGGATCATGATCGTATGGTCGTGAGTTCAATTCCCGGCGGCGCGTTGTGTCTTTGAGCACGACACTTTATCTCACGTTGCTCCACTCCAGTCCGCTCAGCTGGTAAAAATGAGTAGTACCTGTATTTCAAAGGGCCAGCCTTGTCACACTCTGTATCACGCTGAATTTCCCCGAGAACTACCTTAAGAGTACACGTGTTTTTGGAGTGCTCAGCCACTTGCACGTTAATTTCACAAGGAAGCAGTTCCGCTGATCGTAGCAGCTGCGACTCTCGTCGTTGCAATCGACTGAGTGCTCCTTTTACATTTTTAATAAGCATTTGTTAGCGCACAGTGGGCTGCGTACTACGCATGCAAGAACAATATCTCACTTCAACGGATACGAATCATCGATTGATGCCGGGTATATAGCTTCCTCAGTAAGTCATTTGAATTTGGAAGTGATTTGCAATAAAAGATTGTTTTCTAGCTTCTCCTATATAATGTTTTTCTAAATTACATTATGAGAAAAATAGAACTGAAGGAAAATGTAGATGTAAGAGAAAGAGCTAAACAAACGTCTAGAAAGTATTTAGCGGTAGAGGATTATGTTGAGACATTCTTCTACGTATTAACGGAACGGTAAGAATATTAAGTATGAGAAATAATTCTTTTTGTGACATGAAAAAAAAAAAAAACAGCCTTATAAATAAAATTATGAAGATCGAACAGACGGGTAGCATTAATAGATCTTTTGATGAGTACATAATATATGAATCAAATATATTTACACACATCGCATTTTTATTTCAAATTAATGAGGTCTTTAAAAAGTGACCTCATTGAATCAATTGAGAAAGCAAACCAAATTACACGTTATGACTGATTTCAGATACGTGTATTGCATTGATTGGCGAAACGTGCAAAAATTACACTATGGATGCCAATAGGAAACCCTCTGTTTGTAAATATCAACAGGAGAATCCTTACATAGCAATCACAACGTAGATAACGGATTTATAATCCTTCAAAATAAAGCAACACAGCGATTATACTATATATATAATAACACATATAGAGGCTTCAAATTGGGAGCTATGAATTTAGGGAATTATATCAACTTCAGTCCTTGACTGGTACTATAGTTTCAACCACAGAAGGGTCACATCGAAGCTCTGACCACTGCCGATTATGAATTCAGGACCTAAAGTATTTTGTCAGACTCTCTAATGATTCTACCAATCCACCACTCTTGTATGTGAATAACAGATGAAAAGTCGATGAAGATGACTGGGCCATAGCCTGAAGGACGGCTTATATATCAAGCATTCAAGTGGACATCCATCCATCCATCGTATCAATATCAGAGGATTACCTTGTTTTATTTGATGGAAAACAATGTTCAGAAAGAGACCACGACAAAGTGGAGATTAAGAGATACTCACACGACAAAGAAGACTTGTGTGGATAGTCGTCCTTCGTGACAAGTGACGTTGGCATTATTAAGAGTAACAAGTATCACATAAAAGTTTGTCATTTCCAGTCTGAAATCTCTCTGGAAAGGAACTTCGCTTTTCGTAGTCATTCGAAAGTTGGTAAATATTATTAATTGCTTCTGTCCAACACTTTAACAAACACTATGTCAATAGGAATTTAGTTAGACGTCTGTGAAATAAATTATCTGAATAGTAGATAAATTAATCATCTAAAGTACATGGCTTGATTGAAATAACCTCTTCTCTGACTCATATGCAAATTAACCTTTTCATCGATCATAATTTCATTATAAGAGAAACTTGCTATTAGTAGTTGTTCACCTCTTTGTCTGGCGTTGATTGAAATAATTGCAAAAAAAGGAAAAAAAAAATATTATTCGCTGCTACCTGTTTTTTCATTTGGTTACCTGGAACCATTTAATAGTCGTAATTTGCCTGACAACGAGATACAGAAGATATGGCATCCTCCCGTAGCCTATGGACTTTGAGGAATTCATTCTACATAACAACATAGCCACACAGCCACTTTAAATAATTTTCTTTTCTTCAATTCGTTAGTGATTCATAGATAATCGATCAACGCTGATATGAATTGGCAATCAACGGATTTCGGCGCTCTTTAGAATTGGTTGCATTGAACATTGATGACAGTGTCTATGCGGGTCATTCCAAAAGCAGGAAGCTACGTGAAGTGAGAAACAGAAAATAAAATGATAAATAAATAGCGAAGTTGTTATCATATTTGCTTTCTTTCCTCTCTCATTCTTTATATCTTTTGTTATCGTCCATGCTATTGTTGTTTTATAATGGTATGAATTCATAATGTTGTCGTTGTTGTTGCTGTCGTCGATGGTATTGGTGTTTGCAGTATTGTTGTCGCCGCTGTTGTTTATGATGTTATTGTTGTTGTTGTATTCTTTGTTGTTCCTGTCTGTTATACAAACTTGAGACCAGTATAATGACTACCGGTTTAGCCATTATTGTCTGTTTTAATAACAGCAGCGTTCCGATTATTTCCATTCATTGTCCGTTTGATTCTAATCATTCTGACTACGTCTTTTGTGACGATGACTTTGTTACTGCTGATTGCTACTGTTGCTGCTGTTTTCGTTGTTGATCCTATTCTCACCTATTTTAAACGCCCTTAATATAGGCACAAACTAGAAATTTCGTGAAAGGAGAAAAAATCTGCTTACATTGAATTCGGCACTTGTCTGATACTTAATTTATCATCCACTGAAAAATGAAATTTCGACAAGACTTGAACTTAGAAAATTACAAAGAGTTCATTACACGTTAGGAGAACATTACCTTTGCATTTATCAGCGGCGGATAAAACTAAATACCAGTCAAATATGGGAGCCGATAGCATCAAATCACCCTTTTCTTTCTAACCTGCAGTCCATGTGCGTAAATTAGAACTACTACTGCTACTACTACTAGAAAGAAGACTGCACATGGAGACAAATTGGTCAAGGATTTCATTTTGTTGCTTACATACATGACATGGGCTACTGCCGTTCTTTTAGATGTTGGCCTAGTAGTTTCTGATAGGTAACCATTGATTTTGGCTACTATGATAAACTCTTCCTTCTCTAATTTTAAGCCAGAAGACACTAACCATTGATGGGTAACGGCTTTTTCAACATCGGCATTATTAGCTCTCTTTTTTTGCCATTTGTCAGTAAGAATATCTAAGGCAGAAGTTGTAGCACGGGTTTCCATATGTTTAGCGTTATCTGTGCTTGCTTTCAGTACGAAAAATTCTGGGATTTGTTGTATTTGGAATTCACTCAGATATTTCTTTACCTGCTTTGTTACTGAGTATTCTGTTTTCTTGTTTTCATGCTTTAAGACAAGTTTTCACATCTAGTCATCAGATTTTTCTGGTAGATATTTAGGCCAACTGCTGTAATATTCAAATATGCACCACTTGATGATCCCATATAAAAACAAACAGCGCATGAAATTACATGTGCGGCTCAGTTAGAATTTTCTTCAGGTCGAGTAGCCCACCCGCTCAAAAGAACATCATCATCATCACCATCATCGTTATTATTATTATTATTATTATCATTATTATTATTATTACTATTAAGGCGGCAATCTGGCAGAAACGTTAGCACGCCGGGCGAAATGCTTAGCAGTATTTTGTCTGTCTTTATGTTTTGTGTTCAAATTTCGCCGAGGTTGTCTTTGCCTTTCATCCTTTCGGGGTCGACAGATTTAGTACCAGTTGCATACTGGGGTCGATCTAATCGACTGGCCCCCTCCAAAAATATCGAGCCTTTTGCCTAGAGAAGAAACGATTATTATTGCTATTATTATTATTACTAAGGCAGTGAGCTGACAGAATTATTAGCACGCCGGGCAAAATACTTAGCAGTATTCCCTTCATCTCAACGATCTGAGTTCAAATTCTGTCGACGTCAAATTTGCCTTTCATTCCTTCGAGGTCGATAAATTAAGTACCAGTTGCGTAGTGTGGTCGATGTGATCGACTATACTCCTATTCTCAAATTCCAGTCCTTGTACCTACGCTAGAAAGGATTATTTTTATTATGGCGGCTTTATAGTAAAATCATTTGATCGTCTGAAAAATATATTTCGGCGTTTGTTTCGGATCTTTATGATCTGTGTTTAGATCCTACTGACGTCAATTTTTTACTTGTCTTTCGAGCTTGTTTAAATAAAATACCAGTAAAGTACTGAGGCCGATATAATTGCATTAGAACCCCCACCACAACACTTCCTACTGAAATTTTTATTCTCGTCTTTTATCATAAACAATTAATGCTGTTATTGTCACTTCATATTCGACTACTTCGGTGGTGATTATTGCGTCATTGAAACAACCACATTATTTGTTTTTTATTAACTATAATAAACACGTATAACATTTATTTTATCTATTTAACTATAAACCTTGATTTTACTTTGAAGTGGTAATACATAATAATTACTGTCATTCAGATTTAGGGTCAACGAAGTACATGTAGCACTCATTTAAATTCTATTATTTTTATCGTTAAAGCTGTAATTTCATGAGATATAAAATATGTGTATATTCATATGATTTATTTGAATATAGATCTTGATTTAACGTTAAAGTAGAAATACGTTCCGCTAATAGTCGCATTCAGGTTCAACGGAGTACATCTAGCCTTAATCTAAATTGCATATTCTTTCTCGACGAAAAAGAAATTTTACAAATTCAAACACGTATAAAATTTATTTCATTTATCTCAAATAGAAATCTTGATTTGACATTTAAATAATATGTTCAAATAGAAATATTTTTTAATAGGTGGATACAGTACGTACGTTTTAATGCACATATGCGCATGATACTTATGTTAATAGGGCTTTCGTTTGTTTTCTTCTTTCTCTTTGTATCTAAATTAGCGGTGGCTTCTGCTCCTCCCCCCCCACTTTCTTAAAAATGAAAATCCAAATGTATATGGATCAGACACGAGCTCATGTAGCTTCACTTTTATACCAAGGCATGTGTTTCATTGTTTAACCTGGCACCGTGCCTAATTCTAGTCACCTCCTTCGGTCCAGATATCAGAAATAACTACCAAAGAATCCAAGACGTATTACCTAACGACTTATCAGCATCATTTGATAGTTCCGTCCAACCCTGTTGGTCTTGACGTAGTTATTCTTAGAAAGATTATATTTGACTGGTTTCACATTGTTTAATCTATTAATCTAGGCCCTCAGGAAGAACTGAACTGCGCAATGCAACCTAAGAAAGCACTTAGTAATTTCTTCACTGCTGCGGTTGGTTCCGTTGGTGTGTGGTTACTATTTTGCGCTACATATTTATGGCTAGATAGACTTAGCTATTTAAAAGCTATGTTTTGCGATCACGGATATAACATAGTGTTAATAAATCATATGAAGTGCTATCGTAAATCCTAAGCTAGTGTCTTTTAATCTTTTGTAACTGGAGATTACATACATTTAAAACTTTTTAAATATATTAAAAAGTGAAGCATTCTTTGTTTTGTTTTTTAATCATACTATTTCTGAATTAGCAAATTATGTATAACAAAATTTTCGAGACACTCAAACATTAATTTGAGTTTTCTAAAAACTTGCATAATACCTTCAAAAATCCGTATTGCATTCTAGATACCCTTGAGCCCCATCATTCAAGGAGTACGCCTTTAGGATATTTGTGCTCTCATCTGATGAACAATTTTAAGACGTATTTTTTTCTGTAATTTGTTTAGTGCAATTTCTCATTGCTTTTATCACGTAAAATCT
>JAOPJW010000002.1:61403299-61419641 GCA_027122535.1 Octopus maya | reverse complement strand
CTTTGGAAATTTCTAATGGAGAAAATATTTTAACAAGAAAAACTGAGAAAATATTAATCTGAATATAATAAATGAAATTTTGAAGCTAACAAAGCTCTAAATATGAAGTTTGATGTAGTGTGGCTAATTGTAACAACCAGTATCCAGCATGTTAGTGATTGGTGAAATAGTGATAGGTGTAAATAATGAAAGGCTAAATTGGTAACTAATGAACTGGTAAACACTAATGAAAATAATAACTAAATCTAGATATAAACAGTCTCTGAAAAAAGATAATGCATGTATTAATAAGTGCAGATGTTAAGATTAGATTTAGATTAAAGTAAAGCGAATTTGGTGGGTCACAAAAGCTTGCCAGTAATTAGCTGGAGTTGTGGGTCAGTGCTAGATGTGTTAAAATGTGCTACCCATGGTCACAGTTGTTCTCAGTTTTACAATACCTACAGCAAATATCCTGCAGTTTTCTTGATCCATGCTGTTGCAAACCTGATTACATCAAAAACAGATTGGTCTGCAAGAATACAAGGTCACACTTTATCAGGTGTTGTATCTGACATGAAAGCTAAGTTCAAAACAAAATAAACAATGCCAGCTCTTGCCATTAACCACCTAAATCTAGTTTTTAGTGGACACTAGCATACTTGATGTGTGGAAAATCCAGAAATCCTAATTAATTGGAATTATGTCCTTACAGGTGAGAACTATGATTTTCTAAATGGCTATTTCTTTGGGGGAGGGGGGAACACATAAGTTTTTAATTAATTTAAATTAAATATAGAATGCAGTATTGAGTTTAATCTTCATCAGTATAGTGACAACTCTGAAGATATTTCTTATTGAACCCCATTGTCTGTTACTGCAGGTCTTTGATGAAGAGAGAAGTAAATAGGGTTTTGTTGAATGAACACAGAGTGGCTTTATAAAATAAAAGACTAGGAGAATGTAACTAGAGATACTTGTGTGTGTGTGTGTGTGTGTGTGTGTGTGTGTGTGTGTGTGTGTGTGTGTGTGTGTGTTACACTTCACGTGTGCTCTTGGCAGTTCTATCATTTGTGTATATTGCAAAGCACCAATCTAGAACTGCAGGGATGCCTACTAATTATAAATTATCGTTATTAACTAATTTAAAAATAATTTACAGTGACCATGGTAGAGGCAAGTAATAAATGGGAAAGCTAACTGCAAGACAAAAATAACGGTTTTACTGACAAAATGTTCTCCAGGCTGGTATCTATAACACCAGCACACGGCAAATCAGCTATTTATTTCCCTTGAGTATATATATATATATATGCAATATTATTTGATAATCTTATGTCCATAAGAATTTTACAGGTCATTAATCCTCATATCCAATATGATATATATAAGTTACATCTCATTAAAAATATATCATTCCACAGATAACTCCCATTGCCTTATCCAATACATGATTGTTAATACTTTGACATAAATTTGGATAAACAAAAATGTTGGAGAATCATGTTTTTTTAGATGTTAGCAGCTAATATTTTTAGTAATTTGGTGTAAATCAAAGTTTAAAAGTAAAAAGAAACTGCATCATTTCAAAAATTTTAGTACTTTAGATAGATTTTTATAGTGACTCATAAGTGCCAAGAAAGGAAACACTGTACTTCATGAGATTAGGATCAAACCAATGTCCTATCATTAAGATTGTCCCTATAATTAGCATCTAACTCACTGCGAAACTGGAAAACAGGTGTCCTACAAGCCAAATCAAGAAGACTCCCTGGCAGTGATTTTTAACCGTTCCTTTCTCATTTACCACCTTCAGCTTAACCCCATGCAAAAATACAAATCAATATAACAGAAAACATCACAATGTATCATGTTTTCGTTATTCACCAAAATAAATTTTTAATAAACTTTGTGGATTACTAATATAGAATCAAGTATGATACATGTCTCCCTTACCACATAAATTTTTACCCTAAGGAGTAAATTTACCTGTGATTGAGAATCAATACCCTTAAATAGTCATTCAACTTGCTGGAATCTTTAAAAAGGATAGATACATTGAACAATGTAACAGGAGTCCTTGAAGTACAAAAATGGAAGTCTATTCAATCAAGGATGACTTGGGGCTAAACAACAGGTGTCCTACCACATATGAGGAAGTAACTCTCACAATAAATACATATCATTTCTTGGTCAATTCCCATAACATTTCTTATAGTAATAACAGTGTTGATATATTTGTACAAATCTGACAGAATAAGACAAAACAAAAATGAATTCCAGGAAAACAATACATGCTATGAAAAATTAATGTCACGAAATGAGAGTTACTTTGAATCCTTTGATTTCAGTCACAAGTAAGAAATTTCCACTGGTAATTAGAAACAGTTCTGTTAATTTAAGTTTATTTAAATCTGGTTAATGGGGGAAAAATCTAAGCAACAATCCTCTAAGGACATGAAATGTGAATTTTCTTAAATGCAAATTTCTCAAACCATTTTTTTTTAACCATACAACAAATAAAAACAGTGGCAATAGAAGCTATAGTAGCAACAGCACTAAGAAGATGCAAATAGATTTTCAAAGAAATATAGATGTATATAAAAAAAAAAAAATAAATAAAAAAAAAAGCAAACATATGCTTACATCATTATCGGATGTCCCACAGAGACCACAAGACTTGCATTCAATACATTGCCAAGGATATTTCTTCACGGATATTATCATGTTTGGAGTAAACTGCAGGCAGGATGGATGCCCTGGAGCAAGACAAACAAAATGGATTGGAAGAAATTGTAAAGCCCAAGCAAGAAAATTAACGTAATTTTCATGAGCATTTGTAGCCAAGCAATTAAAATATAAACTTTCTTTTAATAATAATTATAAAAAGAAACCAAAAAAAAAAAAAAAAAAGTTTTCTGAGTAATAAATAACCTAAAGATGAGTGTTAATGGCAAGTTGTTATACTTACAATTGCAAACAGTATCAGAGCTCTGAGAAAGAGAGTATGAAATATAATTGTAACATTTGGATGGGGGGCAAAATTGTAAATGTTGAAACTATAATGATACACCATGAAGCATCTATAACAGCAATAGAAGAGAAGATGCAATCAAAATAGTTGTTTTGGTACAGAATTTAAAACCAAGCTCCCTTAAATGTACTAAATATGTAATTGAGATAAATATTATAGGGTTTTACAATTTTGCTCAGTAACTGTTGGGCTGTGTATTTGTTTTTGTATTTATGGAGGAAGACAGAAGTATATAAAATTGTTTATTAGCTTACTAAAAAGCAACATAGGAATTTTTAATATTTTTTCCTGTCTGAACAAACTAGTAAAATGCAGCTCCTGTCCTAGTCTGTCAAAGCTAGATTTCAAATATTTAGTAAATTAAATCACCCAGTAAATAATAATATAAAATATTTTCATATTTTTTCCATATCACATGGATATATATATTCCCTTGGTTCACAGATTTGTCTCAGATAATCTATGAACACTTGCAAAAGAAATTCTAAGCTTAAAAAAAAAAAAAGATAACCATGCCCCCAGTTTACCTCAATCAATTTAAAAGCATAATATAGTTTTAAACAATATTCATTAATGTATTTCAAGATTACATTAATGTAATAGTATGATCTAAACTATAGCTTATATAATCACATCATTATTATATGTTGAAGCAACATAAGAAAATAACAAACAGGTTTAATTACCATCATTTTCACGCCTGTTCTTCCAAACTGGCATGGGTTGGGACTGGACGTTTTGGCACAGTTTAACAACCAAACGCTCTTCCTGATACTAGCCCTTTTAGTTGCATTTTACGACACTCAAGTATAAACTGTATTTATCCCTGTATGTCATAAGAGGTGACTAAAAGGAGCTGGTGTTAAGAAGGCAGACTTTCAGTATTTCCAAATATCTTTTGCCAAATAATCAACAAACAGAACTAAGATTTTTGTTGCAAATACACAAAACTCTGATACTAAAATCAAACTGTTAAAAACTGCAAAGTTTCTTGTCAAATCACTTAACTGCTGCAAGGAGTCTAACAACAAGTTTCCTCAACACACATTTATTATACACTTACACAAAGAGTGATGACAATGACTTCAAAGTTTTGGCTTGCTACCTTTCATCTGACAGTTTGTAGAAGGATAACAGGCCAAAACTTCAAAGTCACTGTAATTACTCTTCCTGTAAAAGTATAAGTATTTTATAAAATGTATTGCATAATCCTTCAGTTCATTGTAAAATTGTTTTTATTACAGTTCAAGGGAAAAATAAACATATAAATGGTACCCAAAATAAAGATTAAGGGAGTGGATGTAAGAAAAGTTAAATGAATGAAAGCCTTTACCTGATCGTCCACAATCACTGCAGGATACTAGGCCTTCTGGCTGACGCGTCTTCTTGTTCTCTTGTGAGTCTCCGAGGCAGAAATCACAGTAATTATTTGGAGCCACTTTGCCATCAATAGATTTTGCTGAAAGATTAACAAAAAACAAAAATAAAAAAACTAAATGCTTGAAGACAGTGGGATGTAACTGAAGAAAGCACAACACTACACAACATGGCAAACTAGAATCCCATCTATGTTAACCCTGCCACCATTACACCCAGGCTGCAAGCAAGAAAGCAGTTACAGAACAGATAAGTTTAGAATTATTGTGCTATCAATTTCCTTGCTTAAAAAATTCATCCAGAAATTATCAATTATAACTGCTTTTAATGATAAATTCAAATATGTATCTGCATATTGTTTATATAAAGGTAAGATATTGTTCACCAGCACTTATCCAAACTAACAAAAAATTTGAAATAGCTTCGCACCTTTTCAAAACAGCCTCATTAATGAACATTTTGGGCCCCCATTGGGAAAGTAGATTTTCAGTTTTTCTTGGGCCGCCCTCTCTTTTGGTGGTGATTTTCAATGCTTTTATGCTTCTGCAGTTGATACTGAGAGGCAAAGCATCGGCCACACTCTTCGCCTGAGCCCACGAGGAATTTGCAAATAAACAGAGAGGGTGAGTCTGCGTGTCTCGTGTGAAGGCTGCCACCATGCATCCACACCGTGTGTCTTCCTGTCAGTAGAAGAGGGAAATATGAAACGGCAAGAAGACGTTCAGATTCTAGGTTGGTGGCCCCGGCTCAGTTTACATACAACAAGATTTGTAGACTTATGAATTAGAGAGGAAACAAAAAATAACAAAACAAAAACAAAAATAAAATAAACATTTCTTTTTTTTATATTTATTTTAATAGTTTAAAATAAAATTAAGAAAAATGTGTGGATTGTTTTATTTTAAATATTGAAACTGAAGAAAAAGTTATAAAGAAAGACAGAAAGAAAAATTACAAAAATTTGTATACTTCAATAATAGATCGATAGAAATAAGATATTTCCAATTACTATAATTGCCAGTTTTTTTTTTCTGTTATTAAAATATTTCTTTTGGAATCACTTTTATCTTTCTCTCTCTCTCTTTCTCTCTTTTCAAAAGCATTATATTTCGTTCATATAAGAACAGTGCTATAGTATATTATTGTTTTCAGTAGTATTAAAAGCAGAAATATGCATATTAAATGTTTTTGTTTATCAGGATGACTTTTTTCTTTTTATTTAAAATGACCAAAACTTTATTTTTAAAATAGTCTTTAAAATTGATCCAATTTGTATTAATATTTTTCTTAAATTTAAAAAAAAAAATTTATTTATGAATCATCTGTCTTAAATTAATATTATGAAAGCAGGTTGTAAAAAAATGTAAGAAAAAAATATTGAATTATAAAAGAAAACAAAGAAAACAGAGGGGAGGCAGGTATCTAAGAAAGAATATTGCCAAAGACATTCAATACTAGACAGGGGGAATAGTTGGAATAAGAATTTGGAATGAAAGAAGCTGGTAAGCAGGTTCTGACTACTCTACTTGCAGCCTGGTGAAGTAACTATGGTTTACTTTTAGCCTAGGGTTTCTGATGGTACACTTAGGTAAACATATTGTAATCAATACATCACAATAGCCACTCACCAAATAAAAGATGAGGTAACAGCACAAGAGAAATGTGTGAGACTTACAAGGAAGATTTTAATGATACAAGAGATTTTACTAACTAAATCATTAACCATAAACTTGACATGCACAGATATTTTATATATGCTTAGATAAATATAATAGTATCCCAGCTTGTTACTTACAATAGCCAGACTATACTGCTAGCTTTTACTATTGCACTAATATGAGACATTATAAGTTAACAGCCAGTAAATATTAAAGAGACTGGTGAAGTGACATATACCAGTTTTTAAGGTAAAATCAAAATGACGTGTGCACACATACACGTTAATGTATGTGTAATAAAAGAGTAAAAGACAACTGAAGGGTGAGGAAGATGGATTAGTACAAGATATTATATGCAGAAAGAGAGGAGGAGATAGTTTAAATTTGATGAACACTGCAGTTAGTTAGGCATTGTTACACAAATACATGCACAAGAATATGAATTTAATCACCCAACAAACAACGGATTTTAGATATAAAATCTTTAAAAGATATGTTATACAAAACTTTCTCAAGGTTTAAAAGATGGCAACCACATATATATATATTATATATATATATGTCATACAGCAAAATAAAAAAAAATATATTAAGAATAAAAAAGAAAAAAAACATCGTAAAAGCACTGAATGCATATAAGCAAAATTGATATTTCAACTTAATAAAGCTTTAGCTTTAAAAAGAAGAAAATCTCAAAAGAAATATCGAAGATGAAAGAGATATTCTGCAAGGATTACTTACTGTCATGTCTGTATACATTCTAACACTTCAAAAGCAAAAATGATGTCTATTCTTACAAGAAACTTCTATAAATATTAAATAGGTGTTTAAAAAAAAAAAAAAAAAACAACGAATAAACCCTTACAAAATATGTAATTTTGATTTACATACTCTATTGATATAGGGAATTAAATTTGAAGTGAAATACTAAAAGGAAGAATTTAACTACCAACTGACAAATTTTAACTGAATACCTCAAATGCTAAATTTCAGTTATTACACACTGACTCTAAACATAAGTCAATTGGCTACTATTTGTCATCAGGAATCAGAAAATTGGCAGTCATTAGAGCATTGAGTATAGTGTCTTATGGTATTTGTACTGGCTCTATGTACTCCAAGTTCAAACTCTGCTGAGGTAAACTTTGCCTTTCACTGTTGATAAATACTGTATAAGTCCAGAGTAAGAGTAATGGATTAGTGCAATTAACAAGACATCATATGGAACAGAATGCCTTGCTTCTGCTTCTATGTGTTCTGCAAATAAAACTTGTAATGACACTAGTATCAAAGCTGTTGTCAATCCTTGCATCGGTGGGATGTAGAGGGGAAATTTACAGGCACATCTATTTAAACATAAATATTGCATCTTAGAGAGGAACATTACAGATGTTCTGGACTATGATTTATATCTGAGTAAAAAATACTCATTTTGGAAAATTAATCCTCTTGAAAAGATTTAGTTTCTCAAAAGATGTTTACAAAAGCAACAATCTGAGACAGAGACAAATCAAACAGCTAATAGATGAAAGAAACTCTCTAAAAATATTTATCAAATGTTGACAGTTCCAAAGGATTAGATTATAGAAAACATCTAGAGTACAGTGAATTTTTTTTTTTTAGAAAATAAATATATTCTTAAATATTGCATTTAGTTATTTGAAAAATAAAGGAAATGTGCTGAAAAAATATACTAAAAGCATTACATGTACTAACTTTATTTTTACAGCTATTTAATGAGGAGTTAAATATTTAACCCTTTTGTTATCACACTTTTAGCTTTTGCAATTCTATATTTCTGAGATGAGGAATTTATATTATGTACACTATTTACATTAGTTGGATTGATGTCCTCATTCTGATTGTTGCTTTCATTTACATTTTGGCCGTTGTGCACTCCAACCTTCTTCAGGTGTCATAAAAAAAAAAAATCAACTGTAGGGGAAAAAAGTCATGAAACACAGAGAACAGAATGAAAACAATGTATCCTTGTGGATTAAATAAAGGGTTAGGGTTGAAATTCCGATACAACAGTTTGACACAAGACACCTGAAAAAGGCTGAAGTGTGGACAACTGCCAGAATGGAGTGAAGGTACCAATCATGATAAAAACATCAGTCCGACTAATATAAATAGTATACATAATACATTACTTTTCTTTAAAATTATTTTGAGAAAGAAAATGAAAAATTTAGAAAGATAACATCTTTATTAAACTGGTATTTCAAACAAATCAATATGAAATTTTGATGGGAAGTTTTAATTTATATCACTTTAAAAATAGGAAGTTTGTATTCTAGAGCCAGGAGAAGTCTCAGGTGAGTACCAAAAGGGTTAACTAGTAACGGTAAGGTATTAAAGTTCAGGTAATAAACACAGCTAAGAGGAACGGGGTATATAGTTTTAAACAATTAAAGTATCTCAGTGGTAGGAGGAATAATACCCTTATTCAACAGTTATTTCCTAAAAGAGAAAATTATTCTGCAAATGAGTATCTTGATATGTTCTTTCTTTAGTTTAACCTTAACTCACGGGAAAAAAAAAAAAAAAAAATAATAATAATAATAATTATTGCAGCTAAAACTTTTGTTGCAGTATACTTCAAATAACTTACACAACTTGATGGTAGCTTGTTAAAAGATTTGCAAGCCAAAACATTGGATATCTCAGGAACTGCCATGAATATCAGATAAAATATTGAGTGTTTACTCAAAATGTGAGAGATTTTAAATAACTGAGCTATTCTATAACAAAACCATTCCACAATGATGCTATATAAAACAAAACCCCTTTTCAATGTGCACATATATAAAGTAATATATATTGCATGTACATATAAACATTAGTTTTTTCTGGGGAAATAGCTTTGGTTACAACTGATTAATGAAGTATTATAACAACATACAGGTTATCCAAATTTTGAATAAAATTCTTTTCAGATCTATCATACCTGTCTTACACTCTTCAAATTAGGTATAAACCTTTGTAAACTTTCTGTGAGGTACAGAAAATGATGATTTAACAAACATCATTCAAATAGATGTTGTTTTAGTCTTATTACAAAAGACTAAAATATAGATATCTCTCAGAGTACAACTTGCTAAGTGATTTACCATTAAATAATAGTCATTCCTTCAGTTTCTACACAACCACTGGTAATACCAATTGCTAATTAAATAATAATAAAGTTAATAAACTTCTAGCATTAACAGATCTTAAATAATTAGAATCCCACATTCAGAGTTTATCTTTAAAGTTTCTTCTGTTTTGTTTTTGTTTATTAAATACAAGAGTAAAAGCAAATAACAATGATCAACAGAAGATAATCTTTTGATAGAATAGGAAACAAGTATGTTTTGATTTAAATATTTCATGGAGCTAAATAGTTTTTCTATAACATACATAAAGGTTGTTATTTCGGAAGCCAAAGCTTGGAAAGCATAAATGGCAGGGGAGAGAAACACTATTTCATTAAACTCTAATATCTACACTAACAAAATATTTCTTTTGTCAGATTTATTAAGTGAAGAGGAATAATAGGTTGTGACACTTCAGGTCTTTACTGAGTATTATTTAACAGTTGAAACACATCTGTCTTTAAACTTATGTAAACCAGATCACAATGTGATATAAATTCATGGCACCAATGATAATTACTTCTTACATTAGCAAAGAGTTATACACGTTGACAGGAGTGTATATGACTTAACTAAACCCCAAACCCACCCCATTCCAGTGCTCATTTCATTAACTTTCAAAAGATGAAAGGCAAGTTTGATTTCAGCATAAAGTAAACTAAGAGAGCATAAAGGAATGTAACTAAATACCTACCATATTTAGTCCTATGCTACAAAGCCATGAATTTGTCAAGAAGGGAATAGGATCAAGTGATGACTGGTACCTCACCTATCTTTTTTTACCAAATCAGAACATAATGTAATGAAATAAAATACTGGAAAAGCATTTAATCCAGTGTTGTAACATTTCTGCCACACTAGCTTACATTACAGACAGACAGCAAACTCTTCCAGAGCAGAAGCTGAAACATTTGCTATTTTCATCGGTCAGTATGTATGTACTTAACCTCCTCTCTAACTAACTTGAGTTATGGACCAACATGATGAATCCTCCTGTCATCCTTCATTTCATCTTTGCTGAAATATCACAGCGTTATTGTCATTGAATATACTGAACCCTGGTACATAAAAACCAACATAAAATAAAAAAGGTAGCTGACAGACATCTATAGAGCTGAGTGGCCTCAATTTCCACTCAGCTCTATGGACATTCAAAGATAAACACAAATCAGTTACTTGGAGAGGTTACCAATCAAGATATTGGTGGCTATAACAAAGAATCATCTTTCCTTATACTATGTCTTCTTTCTTCTTAATATTGGAAAATTTGAATTCTTTCCTATGTCAAACATCAGAGTTAAGTTGCCTTGAAGAAGTTCAGTGAGAAGCTTTTTTTTATCTTATATGCTCCCTGCTTCAATCAAACAAACCTACAACACATTTTCACTCATGAACAATCTATGGTTTAAATCATCACACACCATACACATGCCAAACCCGTTTGAAACCATTCAGACTCTATATATCAAACTTAGCTGAAACAACACTACAAAAGCTGGATTCCTTCTTTAGAGCCACTACAATACTTAACACCAAGTAAGTCTGACCCTTTATACTAAGTACAAGTGTGTCTCATGCGTTTGGAAAGGTAAACTATACATACAAAACTCCTTGGTAGCATCCAGGGCAACGCTATCGGTACCTGATTGCTAAGTCCATGCTCGTCTCTTCAATTGTTACAAGAATGGCATTACTATCCACACCTTAGCCCACTCAACACCCTTTGACTGGCCACACAAAAGCCACTGTACTTATATGTTCAATCAAGCTTTGTTAGAACTACGCCTTCTTGGAACTCATTCTCTGTTCATATTTCCCTTCACCTCGAAACCTATGATTCAAATTAAATGTTGACTGTGCTGACATCACCCCAGGAAGGGCCTAACAAAGACAGTCACTGGTCTCTTATTAAATAAAAGAACTATTAAATAAAAGAATATTAATTCCAATAGTAAAATGATCCCTAGAGGGTATGAATACAGTCACAGCAGGTTTATTTATTTACCAAACTGTAGTTTACTGATGTATAGCAAGCAGTTGATATGTGCAAAAGTAGATGAGCGCATATGTTAGTATTCAAGTGAGATATCAAAAACAATCAAAAGGAAAAAAAAATCATTTGTTAAAATAGTATAAAAAAACAGAATGTTTTATGACAACATATGCTGATTTGCTTGTTTTCAACTCTTTCTTAAAGTTCAGTTCTATTTAGATTGATATAGATATTAATATCCAGGGTAAAAAAAAAAAAAAAAAAAAAAAAAATGTCACAAAAAAAACTTTTAAAAAACATTTTAAAAGTTTAAAGACAGAAAGAGAGAGAGTGTGAGAGAAGCAGGAATTAAAGACATCCACACATTTTATATAAAGAGAGTGAGAAAAACAAAACAAATTCAAAAGTTATGAAGCCAATGACCATTGAAAAAGCAGAAGTCAGACATTTAATATAAAACATGCGAAGAACAAAAAGTATTTGATGTAAAAAAAGGAAAATGTTGATAGGATATATGCAACAATAACCAAATGTGATCAACCATTTTTTTTTTTTGCCTTATGCTATTGTGAAGATGAAAACAATTTCATTGCTGTATAATGACCTACGAAGGTCTTAAGATGCATATATTTTAAATGAAAACCTGAAAATATTTATGAACCAATAACTGAAAATTTGCTATTCATTTACTAAACTAAAGTGTGAAAGTCACGCAGATGTGAAACAATACACAAGTAATAATAATAATAAATAAGGCCTGAAGGAGTAAGGGTTTAGTCAATTATATCAACCCCAGAACTTGACTGATACTTATATTATTGATCCTGAAAAGATGAAAGGCAAAGTCAACCTTGGCAGCATTTGAACTCGGAATGTACAGCTAGAAGAAATGCCATTAAGCATTTTTGCTGGTGTGCTAATGATTGTGCCACCCTTGCTGCCTTAGAAATACTCCTTAAGACTAAACTAAATTGTTTGTTAATTGGTGGTTTCAGTACATCACATTGTGTGGAATTATGAAAACTCATGTGCTTCTTTAATCAAGTGGCAACATACAAACAAAAAAAACTGCCAACACATTGTTATTCAAGATAATATTGATTTCTTGTGAATCTTTAATCAAGTCAATTTAATTTTACAGCTATTTCAACAAAGGTATACGAACCAGAAAACTAAGTTACTAAACTAAATTTCATAAAGCACTGCCATCTTAATATCTTAGTCATTCTAATTAATATCTTAGCCATCTTCATTATTGATTGTAACATGATAATATGACTTTGATAATGAATTGGATGTTATATATAACCATGAAGCTTCAGATTTTTTAGAAGATAATAATGATATGCAATAAGTTAACTTTTTTTCCTTCTCAAAGATATTATAAACTGGTATGATGCTACTGGTTACAGATTTCATATATCACAAACATACTATCAAACAAAAGCAGTAAATACTGTTACAATAAAAATCTAATTTGCTTTTCTTTTTTTTTTATAGCAACTTCATTCCATAACTTACACATTATACAATAAGTTGAAATGGCAATGATATATGCACAAAACATTTAGGATATTTCTAAAACATGAAGAAAACAATAAAAGTTTTCTTCTTGGTGCAGGCATGGCTGTATAATTAAGAAGCTTGCTTTACAACTACATGGTTTCAGGTTCGGTACTACTGTGCAGCACCTTAGGTAAGTGTCTTCTACTATAGGCCTGGACTGACCAATGCCACGTGAATGAATTTGCTAAGTGGAAACTGTGTGGAAGCCTGTTATGTGTGTGTGTGTGTTTGTGCTTGTGCCTGTCATCCGACTTCCACTGCTTGATGACCAGTGTTAGTTTATGTCCCTGTAATTTAATGGTTACAGGAACATAAATCAGTAATGGATATCGATAAAATACCAGACTAAAAAATAAGTACTGAGATCAATTTGCTTGTCTAAATCCTTCAAAGCATTGCTCCAACATGGCTGCAATCCAATGACTGAGACAAGTAAAACATAAACACAGCTTTAAGTTCTTATTATCAAACATAAGCAATAATGATAGCTGCTAAAACCTAATATAAAAGTATTCCCCAAACTTCAGTTTTCAAACAACGAACTATTACATTCTGACTGAATTATTTTATGTTTATAAAAATATAATTAATATTTTATTAGATTCACCTAAAGCATTAGGTTTTAAAGAAACCAAATAATGCTACATGTGTTTTTTAAGATCATTCATTAGCACTATAAACGAAAGGTTTCAACTAGTAAATGAAACTTGGTCACAGAATTAATTCCCTAAGAGACTCCAAACACTAGCCACTTGATTAAACAGTGACCATATATCTCTTAAGGCTCACTGAATTTACCTTTTAACTAGTAAGACACTTTGATATTAGGTTTCATTACTGTGAGCCTTAAGGGTTCTGAACTGTAGCAAAATATAATAAAATAAGAAAATGAATAGTATTAAAGTAATCAATCACAAGATATATCATGTGATTTAGTATAACTAAAAGATAATAGATATCTAGGAATAACCACTTCATAAGAAAGTCATAATTACAACTGAAATGATAAATAATGAAACAAAACATTCAGTTCAGAACTAAAGTTGTGTCGACTAAATTCTGCAACGTCAGATGATAAAAAAAAAACTAGGTGGTAATCAAATGATCTAGTTACTTCCAGAAATAATTAGTTTTGAAATAATAATGCCCTCCTATCAACAAAGTGTTTTTATTTATTAGTATACAGACAATGTGAGTGTAAATTAATATCCATAATCATTTCTTCATTATGCGAAAAGAGAGCATCAAACTTGTCATAAACAATATAAGCTAATAACATAAATTCAAATGAAATTGATATAGAATAATTAGTCACATGTAACAAATGAACATAATTTAATCTAATTCTTCATGTCTTTCATAATTAATAAAGCATAAGGTTTAAAAAGTATCAAGAGATATTAAAAAAAACACCTCAGACTTAACAATATAATTTGAATATCAGTCTACAGATTACAGAATATAATCACTGATTTTTATTCAAGCCATTTGAACGGACTTTAGAAATCCCAAATTAAAAATGAAAAATAAAACTAGGAAAGTAATTCACTGTTATAAGAGTAAAAAAGTCACAGCAAGAGCAGAAACTATGACAATATGGCAAAACTTATTGCAAATTGCAATAGACACATTTGTGTTGTAATTTGATTTTTAACTATTTTACTCTCTTAACAGTGATACAGCAATCTCAACACCTAGATGATTATGAAGGCAGTTTTTTGGGGTTTTTTTTTTTTTTATTAAACAGCAATAAGATATCTTTTTAATACAAAGATAATTCTAGCATTTTTAACAATGGAGAAACCCTAGCTATTTGTCTTAATACAACCTCTTCAAAAATAATGATTATACCAAGTTTTTGCTCTCAAGTAAAGCACAAGAAATCCAAAGGATTTTTAAGTTGATGGATAAGATTACCAGTTACAGTAAGATCTAAAACACGGCACTCACCGACAGGTGTATGATTGAAAGTATTATAGCTGTCCATAGAAATACCCACTGGTGATGATGCAGAAAGTTAAGAAGAAAAAGGTTAGTAAATATATCCTCTAAAATTTAATCAAGTGATGTAGAAAACCAAGAAATAGTCAAGAGAATAAAAGTGTTTGGAATTACAATAATATTAATAATCAGCTCTTGACATGTAGAAGAGTAGAATTATCTGTGACCAGGTATAACATTAAAAAAAATAATTATCAATGAGAACAATAAAGAATGCACAAAGCTACCAAGCCAGAGTCTAAGACTGCTGCAATGATGTATACAATAAATAATTACATTTAAGAAACTTTATATCTAAAAAATATTTTCTATTTTTAAGTTACAGTATAAGAAAGAGCAGGTAAAATAATTTTTACTTATTATGAAAGAAGTTTTGCTTCTAGATATATATAATAATATTTTGAAAATGAATGAAAATGGATTACATCAATAAAATACTTCTAATTACAGAAATGATGTTATTAGTTAACAGATTCTTAGCATCAACTTGATATTCTGTGCAAGAAAACCAAAAACCCTGGAAAATATAATAAAGATCACAAAAATAAAGAAAAGAAAAAAAAAGAAAAAGGAAAATGTGAAGTTGGTAAGATAGTGAAGCAGAAAGAATTTTGGGGGAAAAAAATGCTTTTATATAATGACTTTAGATAAAACACTGATCACTAAATTTAGAATGTTAACTCTCAAACTGCATATCCTAAACTTAAACATACTACATAACACACTGTTCCTTCTAGATTCTCAGAGTTGCAGAGTAGACCACTGGCCTGGACTACATTAACACTGTTTGCATATTTAAAGATTGCAGTCTTAAATATATCAGGTAACACAATAAGCTCTCTTACATACACTATATGTATGAAAGCTAAAAAGACAATGAGGTAGGCAAAAATGAGATTGCATGTAGTAAATTAATTTATATTTCCTCTATCAACATTAGCAACAATCGTGCAAAACAGCTCTGTTTAATAACATTTTAACACTATGATCAAATAAGATGCAAATACTGCAAGATCATAGAGAATGTGGTCACCAGAGATTTGTTGCTTTAAAACACTATCATAAACATTATAGGTTTCTGAATTAATAAGACTTATTTTTCTCATTAGCAGAAAATACTTTCTTCATTAAAATTTTGAAAAGCAATGGAAAAACAAATATATTTAACATTATTTTACATAAATCACATTACCTATTCTAAAGAAATCATCTTGCAAATTAATATTCATATACAAACCCCTCTTTGCTTATTCAATTTTCAACATAGTTTAAAATGATGTTAAAGCTTTTCCAAGGTTAAGGTATGTATTTACCATTACATAGGGCATTACTGATGTTGTTGTTGTTGGCACTCCGTCGCTTACGACGTTGAGGGTTCCAGTTGATCCGATCAATGGAACAGCTTGCTCGTGAAATTAACGTACAAGTGGCTGAGCATTCCACAGACACGTGTACCCTTAACATAGTTCTTGGGGATATTCAGCTTGATACAGTGTGACAAGGCTGACCCTTTGAATTATAGGCACAACAGAAACAGGAAATAAGAGTGAGAGAAAGTTGTGGTGAAAGAGTACAGCAGGGTTCGCCACCATCCCCT
>JAOPJW010000002.1:61222121-61235327 GCA_027122535.1 Octopus maya | reverse complement strand
ATATACTACATATGTTATTGTGTTATTGAAAAAAAAAAAAAAAGATGGCGTAGTATTTTACTCGAGAATGCTTTGAAATGCTATGTAGTTGAAGCGTACAGAAATAAATTTTCTGAACTTATCAAATACTTCAGAAAAAACAAATGAATACCTGAAAGCTGTTATTGATATCAATTACAGTTTTTTCCATTGGTAAAGCAGCAGGTGTCGTAGCTATGATTTCATCTGGTGCAGTTTCATGGACACCATCTGATGACTGAACTGATTCAGAAAGTTCACTTTCATTATTTAAGTCTTTGATCTTCCTATCACTTTGAATTCTGTTTTCCTCTGCACTAGTTTCGTTTGTTACTGATGCATTGGTTGGAGAAGTAGTAGTAGTTGTGGCTGTTATTGTGGATGATGAAGATGATGATCCTGATACTGATGTCCCTATAGAAACTGGTGCAGATGAAGTATTCCCATTCTTTATGCATTCATTGCTCTGCCGTGTGATCTGTGGATGCATTGAAGCATGTTGAGAGTTCGTTTTGTCATGTTTCCGCTTGGGTGAGCGTTTCTTTTTGCCCATCCGTGATGGTTCAACACTGCCAGTCCTCATCTTTAGCTGCCAGGGGATAAATTAAAAAAAAAAGAAACGCATAAAGACGAGATACAAGAAAATAATAAGATTACATCAATTTCTAAAACTGGTACAAGGCCACAGACCCTTTATGGGGACATTATAATCAATTAACCACCAGAAAGTTCAGTCCTGGTGGGAGTGTAGTGGCTTGTGTGCTTCAATGAGCCTAAGAGCTATGCTAGTGGAAAGAGAGCTCCTGGTAAAGCTTCCTATGCTGGATAGGTCAAGGGTTAGAGGCCAGAATGATATGGATGAACTTTCGTCAGAGTGAAAATGGGTTTGCACAGAGCTGACATCTCTACCTAGAAATAGCAAAGCAAAGTTACAGAAGCATCAATAATAATTCAAAGCTAACAAACCTAGGAAAAGGAAGGCCTTCCCTTACAGAAACATATAACATGGTGCAGCAAAATTCAAAAGGAAACTAACATCTTGCATTACATATCAGGGCCTCCGCCTGGAGTTTACAAGGTAGGGATACCCTAGAAATAGCTGGAGGTGGAATATTGAGGCAGAGCTGAGAAAGCAGGGATTCAACTGAGGGAAGTAGAAAAGACAGCTTAGGGTCAAGAACAGAAATGATGGGGATGAGGATATCAGAATGGGTCCAGAGAGCAGAAGCAGAAGATCAGGAAAGGTGGCTGGGTAGAGGTAGCAAGATTGTATGGGGAAAGTGAGGGATGGCAAGAGATAATGGTGGAGGTGTGAATGTACTGATGATGAACAATGGTCTATACTAACAAAAATGATCTCTCCTTGTCCCTCTCTTTGGAACCACACTTTCACCAGTTTTCATTCCGCTTGTCTTCAAAAGTGTTGAATCACTTGATGATTTGGAGATAAAGAAATGTCAAGAAACATCACCAAGTATAGCTTAACACTTTTTTTTATAAAAGAAGTGCAGAATGTAAACACTCAAGTAGACACGTGCACAGGTGCACATACACACTTACACACTCACAATAGGCTTTTTTCTGTCTATCAAGCTCACTTGATGTTGGTTGCCTCAGGGTTAGAGTAAGAAACCATGCAACAAGACTGAACCCAAAACCTTATGGTTCATAAGCAAATTTCTGAGCCATACTACTTACATGGTCATAGCTAGCTTAGAAAAGATGATTTGATCACAAAATAAGATGTTACCTTCTTCATACTTGCATTCCATTTTGGATCTTCCTTGAACTGAGGTAGCCGTGTGAACAGAAGTTGTACCATATCCATAAGGGTGTGCTCAGCAGACTTCCTTAATAACTCTAAAATAAAATAAAATAAATAAAATAAAATAAACAACAAAAACACTTTCCATATACTCTTTTTAATCTTTTACTCGTTTCAGTCTTTTGACTGTGGCCATGCTGGAACACCGCATTTAGTCGAGCAAATCGACCCCAGGACTTATTCTTTCGAAGCCTAGTACTTATTCTATCGTAGTACTTTACTTTATTCTTAATAAGCCTAGTACTTATTCTATCTTTTGCCGAACCACTAAGTTACGGGGACATAAACACACCAGCGTTGGTTGTCAAGCGATGTTAGGGGGACAAACACATACACACACACATATATATACATATATGCGACAGGCTTCTTTTTCAGTTTCCGTCTACTAAATCCACTCACAAGGCTTTGGTCGGCCCGAGGCTATAGCAGAAGACACTTCAGTGGGACTGAACCCGGAACCATGTGGTTGGTAAGCAAGCTACTTACCACACAGCCACTCCTACGCCTATATGAAATCAATTTCCAAAGAATATTACTTCATTAGTGATTATATGTCTTCTGCACGCAGTTTCTGGCTTGGACAAAATGGAGAATTTTTGGTACTCTCCCTATCTATCTCAACTCTAACGTTAACAATACCATCTCTGTTATTTCTGTCTGCAATTATCAGTGGAACAGTGTTAATATTCTCAGTCTTAGCAATACTGTTCATATTCCTTTTTGGCTAATTACTACTACTACTGCTACTGCTGTACGCAGCAATACTCTGTGTTACTCTGTTAATAACATTAGCATCAATGCTATCCACATTACTACATTCTGTAACTTCTACTATATATTTACATCTCCAGGAGTAGTTTCTGCAACTCCTGAAACAAGAAGGCCAATGTCACCATCTAGGGGAGTACTCTCTCTCTCTCTCTCTCTCTAACTTCTGATGTAACACTGTGATATTATTTCTGTCCACCTCCTACATACATAATATAGAACTTGAAGATGAAAATGTCAATAACCACATATTGAACTGTGTGTAAGCAAACTGGACTGGAAAATGGAGCATTTGCTTCAATACATAAAAAATGCAAATGCAAATTGAGTAACTAGAAAGCAACTATACACAGTGAACTCAATCACAATTGTGATCATAAAAGGTTATTTCTACAGCATTATTTAACATCTGTTTTCAACGCTGGCATGAGTTGGATGGTTTGACTGGATCTGGCAAGATGCAGGGCTGTGTTGAGTTTCAATGTCAGCTTTGACATGAATTCTACACATAAGGCCAAAAATTTGAGTGAAAATGTTTGTCGATTAGACTGACCCAGTTCTTGACCCAGGAGAGCGGAAAAGCAAAACTGACCTCAGTGGGATTTGAACTCAGAACCAATCCCCCAAAATTATAAGCCGAGTTGTTTAATTTATGGTACTATGTAAAAATATATCACAAATTGAGTCAAAGAGGGAGTTTCTATGCAGTTGCTTGACTTTCTAGAAATAGCACCCAAATCTCCCTCAACTCCCTCCTCTTACCATTTTGAAGTTTCAAACAAAAAAGAGACATATTGAATAATATATCTGGAAAAGGTGATGAACATTGATAAAATATCTTTGATAATAGATTAACATGGGGGCTGATCTGTGACTAAACAACAACTTATTACAAAGATGTAGTTGCAATAACATTAAGCAAATATACTAATCTGTAAAAAAAAAAAATCTATATTAGCATGAGGGGTGGAAACAATTGTAAAAATGCTAATAAAGAAGAAAAGGGTTTATGATGATGGCATAAAACTATAAACATGAAACTATTATCATCCCATGAATTAAATCTGTTGATGACTGACAAGTATATATTTTATGATGAATCAGTCTAGTTGTTAAGGCACCACTTAAAGCTTATTAATCTATTATTCATGTGTGACATGAATAACAATAAAGGAGGAGGTGTTCAGGAGAGTGGTTTCTCCATTGCCTTTGTCAAGGCTATAAGAGGATTAACAAGGCAGTAATGTAAGCCAATGAAACAAACACTACTTATATAATACTCAAATAAGTTACAAACAAATGTTTATTTTAAAACAGCAATTTACACCAGGGGTGAATTAGTAGAATCGGGCATAATTCCTTGCAGTATTCATTTCAGCTCTTTACACTCCAAGTTCAAATCCCATTGGAGCCAACTTTGCCTTTCATACTTATGGTGTTCATAAATAAAGAATCCAGCACCAAAGTTAATTCTTCTCTGAATTCCACCTCTAATTCAAAAGAGGTCCAACCTTGCTATATTATATCCGCTAAGCTGATCTAAGAATTGTGCTAAAAGTAGGCATGTCTGTGGAAGACACAGCAGCTTGTGAATTAATTTCATAAATAAGAATTTAGTTGTTTCAACAACTGCATGTTCACTGTTGAATCCAACAGAGAATCCATCACTTATGTACAGTGAAGAAACAAGTATTAAAAGCCTTGCTATATAAAAGCAGTGAATGGTCAATGACAAGGTACAAACTATTGATTCTCCCACTAGCATGTCAACATCATATGTATGATGGACTAAAAATAAACCATACGTTTTCAAATTTCTGATGAAGGGTCTTGCTTGAAACAGGAAGCCTTTCATTGGAATTCATTGATGATGATGATGCATGTGTGTATGTATATATATGATGGGTTTCCACACAGTGTCTGTCTACCAAATTCACTCAAAAGATATTGGTCATTGGTCAACCCAGGGTTATAGAAGATACTACCAAGTTCCATGCAGTAGGACTGAACCTGAAATCATATGGCTGCAAAGTGAGTTTCTTAACCACACAGCCATGCATGCTCCTATGTAGATTTTAATAAGAGTGCTGAGAAGAATAGTGTACAAGGCATTTCCAGGAAGTTACCTCTTACAAACTTATATCCTACTGAGGACAAGCTTTGTTCCTCATCACGTTAATGCTTTGGAAACCAGAGACAACAACCACACCTATTATTCCTTGTGATACTTTCAAAAAAATTTTTCAACTTTTAAGTGTAACATGTATTTTTACAGGATACAAACTATTAACCTTTCTGGTTGAAGGGTTAATTGTTTGTATCCTGTCACTGACTGTGCACTGATTCTATATGGCAAAGCATATAATACTTGCTTCTCTACAGTGTATGAGTGATAGATTCTCTGTCAGAATCAACAGCAAACATGCAATTGTTGAAACAACTGAACAGTTATAATGCTATGCTGTATTACAGAGAAAATCTGTAGATTTTAACCAGCTCTGTATATAACAGACAGATGCAAACAGGTTGTCCTTAAATACAGTTTTCTTGTGGACAGAAAAAGAACCAGCTGGACTAGCTTCAAACCTGTATTGAAATTTCATCAGAGACTGAGTTACACTCTTTAACTATTCACTAAGACACTGTTTATAAACCTATTATTTCTTAGTTTAAGTAATCTAGACTAACTGATTTGTAAATTGTCACTTTCTTAGCAGCTAGTCCAATCAATAAATTACTTATGTGCTAATGGTATTTTGCTTCAATGTTATTCTATGTTACAAAATATATCTATAGATTTTAGTCAACATTTGACACTGACTTCATGTACAATGTCTTTGTGGACAGAATAAGTAGGATCAACCAAACTAATTTCAGTCAGTAATTTATTAACCAAACTAATTGTTGAGAATGTATTTTAATATGCATATCACTCAACTTGATTTATTCAAGCCTTAAGCAATAGTGGGTTTATAGATGGTGTCTTTGTGATCAGTTAAGCAAGATACTAACTTGCTGATGAAATGCTAGCAATGGATTGGAGGCAGTCCATGTTATTCCTCTTCTCTTCACAAAAATATTGTATATACAGAACTGGATATGAACATTTATGTATTACATACAGTGTTGGCTAAAATCTATGGATTCACTCTGTTGTACAGAATGGCATTGAAACAAAATATTGTTAACACACAAGTAATTTACAAATAGTTACAACTACAGGCACAGACATGGCTGTGTGGTTGAGAAGTTTACTTCCCAACCACAAAATTTTGGATTTAGTCTAACTATGTAGCACCTTGGTTAAGTGTCTTCAATAATAGCCCCAGGCTGAACAAAGCCTTGTGAGTGGATCTGTGCATGTGTGTTTGTTAGTGTCATGTGACAGTTGTAAATGAATATCAGTCATACAAGTGGTGTCTTCCATTTCCAGTCTTCTGTGAAAACATGTCTGGTCAATATTACCTTACTTGGTGAGGGTTGGCTACAGGAAGGGCATTCATCCATAAAGTCTGCCCCTATGAATTTGGTTCAACTCAAGTGAGCATGGAAAGTGGATGTTAAAATGATTATGATGATAATGATCACACAACTCATTAGGTAACAGTCATTGATTAAAAAAAAAAAGTTAATTAGTACTAGTCTATTGATTCTGAAGAGTTAGTATGGAGTTAGTATGGCTTTCATGATTAGTATTTCTAACTTTTTAGTGACATTTTCAAGTTTGTTGTTGATGAAAATCTTTAAAAGACTGACAAAGATCATTACCATAAAATCATTAGACAAAGATTAACAAATAAAAAAATAATGAATAAAAGTAAAAATATACATATATAAAAAGAGCCAATCTCAAGGTGTAGCTTAAATTTACATGTAAATACTGATATGTTATCTTTTTTAGAAAATCACTGACAGCATCATTGTTTATGGATTTTGTTTTTCCATTCAGGATTTCAGTGATTTTACATTTTATTCAGAGAAATGCACTTCAGAAACTAGATATAAAACAAGAAGTTTTTTTTTTTTTCTAGCAAATGATTTGATCTGAGACAATGTTTGTTGAAACTGAAGCCATTACATTGTGGAAAAGCAATTCTAGACATCAATATAATAAAACCAACATAAAACTTGCTAGAAATAGAAGCCAAATACCCATCAATCATACTGTCTTTAAAAAAGAAGCACATTAGACAATGTAGTCCTAGATATATAAAAAGATGGAGTGGTCACTGATGGAATGGTTTTGATCATAGGTCAGTTAAGTTAGAGCTGACCTGGGGCTAAAGAACAGCAATTTATTTCCCCACCCAAATTTGTAAATACAAAATATAAAAGTTTCCAAAGGGTTAATGCATAGATCTGTCGCGTTCTTCCTTTGTTTTTTTTTTCCTTACATTAATGATGTTAAGCAGATGATAGATATCTTTTCTGCATAGGACATTAAATTAAAATGGGTAACATTCTCCAAATGATCTGTTACCTATTTCCAACAATTAAATGTATTGTAGAGGCCTCAGTCAGTTAATCTTGACCACACTTCTGCACATGAAGGTGCAGGATGAGGTTACGTTTTTTTGAGGAAGACTGATAGTTGTCTATCCATGCATTGAAGTCTCTACTCTAAATATCACCATGGTTTATCTATATGAAAGGTCAGCATAAAGAGCCAAGACATCTCATCTGACGTTTTAACAGTACCACCAATCCATCATTCTAGACTAGTACTTTTTTACTGATCCCCACAAAATACAAAAAGCAAAGTTGGCCTCAGTGGAATTTGAACTCAAAAATGCAGAGTTGAGACAAATACTGCAAGGCATTCTATCCAACACTACAATAATTGCCAATTCACCATTTAAATCCTTTCATTAACATAATTCTTTTGAAAAAGACTGTCTTTGTTTCAATTCATTTTGAAAACAGTGAAGCATCAAGTAAAATAACTTTCTTATTATTAAGTTGACATGAAATTATGATGACAAGTTTCAATTTAGCTCACCTTAAAACAGAGATTTGTGTCATAGAACAAGGGTTGGTCTCAGGTTGGGATCAAAAGAGTTAAATGTACTGAGAAGGAATAAATACTATATATTTTGAGAGAAAAATTATCACTATAAGATTAGTTTCTTAGAGAGGGAAAGCTTTGTTTCCCAATTGTTTAGGAGACTACTAAAATATACAATAAAATATCTTGAGTGGGTTTAAATTCAAGCACTATGAGCTAATAATCCAATATCTTATTCACTGGAGCCATTACATACATAAGCATTTGCTAGAAATATGTAAGTTTCTGCTATTTTTGCCATCAACTTAAAGCAAACAAGACACTGCAACTTGCAGAATATATTTTGTACACAATAATTCTGGCAACATTTTGGTGACTGTCTGCCTACTTTTAATTATATAACACTTATTGTTGATAATTGTTACCACTTCAAATATTACACTCTTACGAAAGTAGTTTTCAATTTAAAGGACAAGTGAAAATAACAAACTGAATGCTTGGACAAACTCTAAGGATTCTTCATGTGAACACATATCTGCCATGGGAGAGTGAGAGACAGGGAATGGTTGAGAGGTGAGTATAATGAAGAACAAGTGCTGAGTGGATGATAAGTAGGGGAGATAGGGAAGAATAGATAACATGTGTTGAGATTGAACAGGGTTAAGGAGTGAATGTAGTCAATGGTGGCTAAGGGGTGGGAGGTGAACAATGATGGATGCATCATTGTGAAAAGTAACTGAATAGTAATGATGGTAAAGTAATGATACAATAATGATACAGGCACAGTGTATGCAGGGATTGAGAGACCAAATATACAACTGGCTACTAACTGAGTTACAAACATCAAGGTGCAGAGCTTTGCAAAGGACATGCATTTCACAAATTAACAAGGAGCAAGTCAAATGAAATAATAGACTGCATGAAACTATTAACTCTGTCGTGAATATGGACCAATGGCAAAAATAGAATTGGCTTGTGATGAGTTTACAACATATCTAATATTGCAGACTACGACTAATAGAAATGGAAAAGGGGAGAAAAAGAAGATGATAATGATGATTTGCAGTAGATAATAATAAACTATGCATATTTTCTTACCACTCAATCTCATCTCAAAACAGATTCTGAAGCAAGACTGCATGATTTCACAGACAGATTCATTTGTAAGTAGCACTCCAGCTGGAGACAGCAGCAATGTTCGAAGTACCTACAAAGATATAGTAATTATGAAAACAAATTAAATGTATTAGTTGTAATGTACTAAGGTATTGAAATTTTTTTATATGAGTCAATACATTACTTTTCTCATAATGATGAGATAATTTAGAAAGAGAAATGAATATGAAATATCATAATTAAACTGTAAGATAGTAAGGTAAGCAACATAGAAAAAGATAAATTGTCAACAAAGAAAGTGCAGGTATGTGGTTAAGAAGGTTGCTTTGCAATTATGTAGTTCTGGGTTCACTCTCACTGCATGGTACTTGCAGAACCACTTTTACAAGACCCTCCTACAGATCACCTTGATAAAGATTGATTGGTGATTTTAAACAGATATGTTGGTATGTTGGGCAACTCCTCACAACCATCTCCGCATGCCATTTCCTAATGGACATAAAATTTATGTCTTGTGTATTTGTCTTATGAGTAGGTGAAATGTAAAGTAGGCTCACATGAAATATAGCTATAAGTGGCTACTAGTGATGTTACTGACTATCATCATCATTACCATTCACTTTCCATACTGGCATGAGTGAGACAGGTCGTCACAGTCTGAGTCAGTCCTTTGGAGTTACCACCCTCCTCGATGAATGGGAAGATCACATCTCACTTGTATGTTTCAGTCTTGGCTTGGTTTCTACTATTAGATGCTCTTCCTATCACCAACCACTTTACAGAGGATACTGAGTACATTTAATATGACACTGATACTAGTAAAGCTGTGATATTCTTGACAAGGCTAAAGAGTCCTCTTGACTATGTCATCTCAACTTGATTACTAACCCCTACAAAGAGTGCACTGGATTGGATGCATTTGATTGTGGCCCCAAGCACTAATGGTTTCTTCTATAAGACTAACCCTTTACACACACATACATATATTTCTGATAAAAACAAATAAAATTAAATAAATTCATTATTCACAATAACAAGGCAGATAAATGTTACATTCTTTTTAACAATAACAGGAAAATATAAAACCTCACATGTAATATTTTCATAAGAACAACTTCATCCGAACTAGGATCTGTGCCAACAAATCGAGCATGTGTTACAGCATCAGCGATGTTTTCTATTGCTGGAGCTGCTGTTTTACAGGAAGGTTCTAAAACAAGGCAAGGATTTAACATGTCAAATACTATTAGATACAATGAATAGCAAAAATACTTATCATTTGAAGAGAAAGAGAATGAAGAAAAACAAAACATAAAAAAGCAAGACTTTTATCAAAATGTCTTAACAATAAGGGACTTCTTGTTCTCTTCCTCTCCATACTTCCTGTCAGTATGGTACTGAGCAGTGACTCATGGTGCATAATATGATAGTTTTGTGGACTTGTTACCTTGTAAATGCTACTGCCCCAGAAACAGTTATCTTTTTAAGAGTGGTGGTTAAAAGTTTGGAACAAACAATTTGATAAATCTGAAACCAAAATGAAATAAAAACAGTTATTTACCAATCAACCCATAGGAGATAAATTTGTTGACAGAGGTGAGAGCAAGTCCAGTGATTGGCCCTGTTGTATCTTCTGATCGGATTACTCCAAGGAATGGACTTAAAAATGTATTTGGTTCTAGATCACCCAAATCTAAAAATAAAAATAATGCAGAAATTTTATACGATTTGATGCTTAGAAACATTGCAGAGAGACAGGACTCTTACACATTTTGTTATGTAATCTTCTCTAGTTTGTTAGTCACAGTTCAACTCTAATCAAGCAGGCCTGTGATCAAAGGTGTTCTAGCCATGACCATTCCATGTGGTGTTAGGCACAGAGACCTACACTATCTAATGTGTTCCTAATTATGAAAGATATGGTGTAATTCGAGGGAACTATTACTAACAGATCATGTATCCCACAGGGATTCCATCATTGGTAAGAAGGAAAGCAATACCTGTAATTCTTTACAGGGCCCTCAAGAATGGTGACAAGGAAGGAAGAAAGTATCCATAAACTTGAGTCCTGGCTCAAGGGCTTGCTTCTGAGGGGACAGCACTAAAAGCACCCAAGGTACTGAGTGGTGGTGGTCTTAAACAGAACAACAGAATAAGTCTACCAATCAACACTTTAACAGACCATATAATATAAATTTTCTTTTCATTTATATAAGTCTAGAGGAAGGGGTAGAGCTCATGATCCATGCAGGCCTTCAGAGTCTGGTGAAATTGATACCATTAATGTTGTGTTTCAACTACTGCAGGAAAGACATGAGTAGAGAGGAGATTCCAGAGGCCTGTTGCACTGGAGATGAAGGACTAAGCATAGCAATTAGTGGAAAGAAAGAATGGATACCAAAAAGTAGAGAAATTAGAGGGACAGGAGTGCCTGGGTAATGGAGGTATGAGACCAGCTAGCTCTGAGAAGAGGCTAAAGTGTGTCCATTAGTGATGGAGAACAACTGAGTCAAGAGACCCTTATCTGGATAGAATCCAGTACGTCAACATGCCTAATAGCAGCACAATCCCAGATGTGGGCATCGCCTGAGGGTTGTAAAGTGTCAGCAGCTGTTGGAAAAATATCTTCTGATTCTAAAGAGAAAGGTTAGTTTTAGGGATATGTTCCTAGCTATGCTAAAGATGTCCTTTCACCAACAGAGATCTTCAGTGATTTGGATTAAACATGAGATTTATAGTTAAGTATTGCTCATGTTTAAAGGAAAACTGTGGTGGGAGTGGTGTTTTCTTGATAGGATGAGCATGAGATTTTTTTTTTGCTGTTAAAAGAGACAAGGTTGACATGGTCTCATAGGATGATGCTCTCAAGGACTTCATTAATGGAATCACTGCAGGTGTGGTGTGCAGTGTTTAGGCTGCATGTGGATGATGCATAAATAGACAAGGTTTGGGAGGACTAAAAGTTCATATCAGTTGTGTGAAATTGGACATTGTTGGAAGTGAGCCAAGTAAGTTATTGAAGAGAATGAGGGAGAGAATATAAGTTGGTGGCAGTGGGGCAGAAAGTGCACCATAAACACATGCCACAATAGTACAATCTGATAGGAAACTGCCAATCCAAGAGATGAGAGATGTGTGGAACCTATAGGTGAGAAATTTTGATAAAAGATTTACATACCAGACACAGTCAATGGAATTACTAATATCTAGAGTAACAACATTGCTTTCACAGAACTTCTCAGTGAGAACCCACTGGTGGGTAACAGAGTAGCTCTCCAGTTGACCATTCAGACTTTCAAATGTAACAACTAGTAGGTATTTTGCCTATTTACACCTGTCTATTATTATTCTTTCTTTTTTTTATATATATAGTTTAAGAAAGACTAGAAATGTTTGAAAGTGGAGACATTTATGTGTGTTCTTTAAACAATTGGTTTACATTTGACTGTTCCTCCAAACACTTATTTATAAGAGGAATATAGATACATATTTCCCAACTAAACAAATGAAATTAACATGCTTGTCCTATAACAAAAAAACCTCAGAACACAATACATTGAGAGAGTTTGACCCAGTGAACCATCAATAAAGTGCTCAACATCTTAAACTACATGGCCATCATATATTGCCCTATGGAAGATTAAAATTATGAAGTTACAGTAAAATTATATTAACTGTGTAGTAGGTGTTAGCAGTCCAACCCATGCCAGTATGGAAAACAAACATTACATTAGATGATGATGATGATGATACACAAAGTATTTAAAATTTAAATTGAGAAAATAAATACACGTTAAAATCAATGACTAACATTATTCTTGAATTTTTCTGGTAAATATTAAAAAAAAAAGAAGCTTCAAAAACCTGCTAAGTATTTTATATTTAGAGTCACTAGAACGAGAAGTACAATTTTTAAAATTATATTTATAAAAATTTATTGAGGGAGATTTAGCTGCCATTTCTAGTAGGTTGAATGACTCTGTAGAGATTCCATCATTAGCTTGTAACAGAAGGTGGCAGGAGGAAGATCAAAGAGTCCACATAAAATAATTAGCATCAGTTTGTATATAATGTTCAGCCTAGCTTGATGGATGCGATAATGCAAAATGAGATGAAACGAATAAATTGTTATTATCCTCAAAGATCTGCTCAGTACAAAAGACAGACTTACCTGCCACTGTGTTAAGCACATCTTTTAGCTGAGAAAAACTGCTTAATATTGGATCAGCATCGTCATCCTGTAATTGGGAAAAAATTATAAAAACAGTAGTAATATAAAAAAATTAATTGAAAGTAAATAATTTGAAAATTGAAAATAGAATAAATTTAGAAATACATTTAACTTGCATTTGTGCAGAAAGCAATCAAAGACAGGACTATTAAATTATTCATCAGCTGTGTGGTAAGTAGCTTGCTTACGAACCACATGGTTCCGGGTTCAGTCCCACTGCATGGCACCTTGGGCAAGTGT
>JAOPJW010000002.1:59774842-59785392 GCA_027122535.1 Octopus maya | reverse complement strand
CGCTCAATAAACACTCACAACGCCTGGTCTGGGAATCGAAACCGCAAGCCTATGACTGCAAGTCCACTGCCCTAACCACTGGGCCATTGCGCCTCCACTGTCAGAAATGTAGTTTGTAAATAAGGCTGCAAACAAATGATGTAACAACACCATGTGAATATTTAATAGTAACTTTTATTTTACTGCTCAAGTAATTTTCAGGTTGGTCATGAATTAGAAAGTTTCCATAACAAGTCAACATAATTGAAAGAACAATTCTGTAGCATTCATAAATGGTTGATTAAAAAGGCTCTGTACTTAAGCTTATCAAGACAGGAGAAAACATACACATTAGATTCATGTTATAGTTCTGCAGGCCACAACAAAGGAGTTTAAGACTGGCTGTTTGTGGGTATTTCTGTATGCTAATGACCTAATTCCGGTTGGTGACTCTGTTGAAGATTTCATCATTATCATCATCATCGTTTAATGTCCGTTTTCCATGCTAGCATGGGTTGGACGATTTGACTGAGGACTGGTGAACCAGGTGTCTACACCAGGCTCCAATCCAAACATGGAATCAAAGCCCAGAATCTTTAAAGAAAACCTAGTAAAGACAAAAGTTAATAGGAAAGAAAACAAGAATTTGCTAACATCTGGAAAGTGGACATGTTTGATATACAGAAAAAGGTGCAGATTGGAATTTCATATGTTGTACCCAATAAGTGTACAAAAAGGGGTAGATGAAGGATTTCATCATTATCATTTAATGTCCATGTTCCATTCTGGAGAACATTGGCCATCTATAATGACATATCCAGGTTGAGTAGAAATCATGAAAATGACCATTATAAATGGCAAGAGAGTGTCGTAAGCTTTTATATAACTCTTGACCAGAGGCATTCCAGAAGGATCTAGAATGATCTATTACACGAAGTCTGGCTGCTGGTTGGTCAATAACTTGGCCTCTTACATGCTCAAGGTGTTGCTATGCCATGACTGAAACTTTGTAATCTGATGACTCAGTTTCAAATCTTGCTACACATTGTAGCCAGAGTAAGAAGGTGGGAAAAAAATTGGTGATTTGAACATTTCACATCTGGCTGAAAGCAAAGGGATTTGCTCTTTGAGTGAAGGGGATATATGTGTGTGTGTGTGTGTGCGAGTTGGTGTCTTGTTTCGACATAGCATAATTGTTGTAAGTGAGTTTCACTGTCATACAAGTGGTGTCCTTCATTTCCAATCTTTCAAATCATATCCAGCTATGGGGGAAAATATCATGTTACTACAAAACAAGTGGGGTTTGGTGACAGGAAGGGCATCCAGCTGCAGCAAAAATCTGCCTCAGCAAATTTCACTTGACCCATGCACGGACAGAAAAGACAATGTTCAGACAGTGATAATTATTTATACTTCCAAATTTTATTTATAAGGTAAATGAAGATAAAGAGGGAAGTGCTGTCTGGTGGCTTTCTAAAAAAGGTTGGCCAAACTGTGATAAAATGATTAGGGTGAATGGAACTACTTTAAGCGTGCCCCTGTTGGTTGGTGAACAACAGTTTGGTGAAGGCCCATGCCCTTGATGATCAGGGAGATCTTGGATCTACAGGGTTCCTTGACTTGCCCTTGTTAGAGTCATTTGTGTTTCAAAACTGCATTCTCTATGTATTCATATATTTTGTATCCTATATATACACACACACATATATATATATATATATATCTTATCTCATTGCCCTTCAGTTTTTTTCTGTCTATCCTGATTTCATTTAAACCTTTACACAAACTGTACCCTATCTTGCCATGTCTTCATCTGATACCTCTATGGCAGAATAAGTCATGATCATCATCATCATGTTTATTATTATTATTCCTATTTAAGATGTCACACAGTATCCAATATCATGAGGTTATTGATTGAAGATATCGTGTCTACCTGGGGTTTGTACTGTATGTCAAATCACAACAAGGACCTCAGACAGGCAGTAGTTTATGCAATATGCGTGCAGTTCCAAGTAATGCCGACTTTTGCAATACAGCTAGATTATAGGGTACTTCTAATGTTTTCAGGTGTTTTTTCAGATTGGGTGGTATTGAACCCAATGTTCCGATGACAACATGAATAACCTTTATGTTTGACTCACATAGCTACCACATCTTAGCGATCTCAATTCTCAGGTCTCCATATTTATCAACCGTTTCTCTTTCTTTCATGATGATATGTTGATCTCCTGGCACTGCCACATCACTTATTAAGCACTCTTGTTTGTCCCTCCTAAAGGTTACTATATCCAGCCTTCAGTGCTCTAATACCTTGTTTGTCTGGAAGTCAAAGTCCCAGAGGATTTTTGCCTTCCTCTTTTTGTCCATTACCTTTTCTGGTGTATGTTGGTACCAAGCGCCCATAACCTCTTATATATACTTATAGCATAGTAGCCAGTGGAGGTTCTGGGCTAACTTGTTGACTAGTCCCCTCCCCATAAATTTCAGGCCTTGTGCCTTTAGTAGAAAGGATTATTATTATTATTATTATTATTATTATTATTGACTTGAAACAAATTATCTCTGTTTGTTGTTAGAGGAAGTTGAAATTGATAACAGGAAGGGCATTTGAATGTAAAACGCCACCTCAAAGTGAGAACCATAATGGATAATACATTTAGACTTTCAATGGGTCTTGTGAAGCTAACCCTCATTTTAATATGGAAAATAGCTTTAAAACTTTTCTTGTTGTGTTTGTATTAACCTGAAACAAATTAAAAAAACATGTATGGTAAGAATGAAATAAAATACAGCTCAATTTTAATGAAAACATGTTGAGGTTATTAACCGGAGAGTTTTTTTTTCAGTTTGCTCTGAGAATTAACAAATACTTGGTTGGAGAATCAACTTACAAAAAAATGCCAAAATCTTAACATCATTTTGAGACAATAAAAAATTTCGAGTGTTTATTTGCAATTAACCAGGTAAAGCTATAGCAAAGGTGCACCTGGTTATTGTATTGCAGTGCGTGTATATATTTATATATGCATATATAATTACACAGCAACATCTGGTTTACCTCACACATTCAATGGCTGAACATGTAAATTACTTAGAGGTTTTCATCTGACATGATCGTAAAAGGACTGGCTCTTCAGGTGTTTAATTGAAAACCATAACCAAGGAGCCAATGAGAGAGAGATTCCACACCTGAGATCAGTAATGTCTTGTCACTGACCACTTTTGATAATTTTTACATTTGCTCAGAGGCCAGAGCTGTGTGGTCAGAAGTTTACTTCCCACTTATGTTGTTCTGGGTTCAGTCCTGTTGCATGGCACCTTCGACAAGTGTCTTCTACTATAGCCCTAGGCTGACCAAAGCTCTCTGAGTAGATTTGGTAGTCAAAAACTGAAAGAAGCTGGTTATGTATACACACTAGACGGAAACTGAAAGAAGCCTGTCGTATATATGTATATATATATATATTTGTGTGTGTGTATGTTTGTCCCCCTAGCATTGCTTGACTGCTGATGCTGGTGTGTTTATGTCCCCGTCACTTAGTGGTTCAGCAAAAGAGACCGATATAATAAGTACTAGGCTTACAAAGAATAAGTCCCGGGGTCAGCCTGCTCGACTAAAGGCGGTGCTCCAGCATGGCTGCAGTCAAATGACTGAAACAAGTAAAAGAGTAAAGAGATATCATCATCATCATTTAACGTCCATTGTCCATGCTGGCATGGGTTGAAGTTTGACTGGACTGGCATGCTGGAAGGCTGCACCAAGCTCCAGTCTGATTTGGCATGGTCTTCCACAGCTGGATGCCCTTCCTAATGCCAACCACTCTGAGAGTGTAAAAGGTGCTTTTACGTGCCACTGGCATGGATGCCATTTGCATGACACTGGTAAGTGCCACAACTTCAATTTTGCTCAGCTTGATGGGTCATCTTCTCAAGCACGACATAATGCCAAAGGTCTTTGTCATTGCTTTCATGAGGCCCAATACCTGAAAGGTGTTCTTTACCTGCTACCAGCACAGGTGCACTTGGTTTGATGGGTCCTCTCAAGCACAGCGCATTGCCAAAGGTCTCAGTCATTAGTCATTGCCTCTGTGAAGCTCAAAGTTTGAAGATCATGCTTCACCACCTCATCCCATGTCTTCCTGGGTCTACCTCTACCACAGGTTCCCTTCACAGTTAGAGGTTGGCACTTCTTTACAGAGCTGTCCTCATCCATATGCATCACATGACAATACCAGCACAGTTATCTCTCTTGCACACCACATCTGATGCCTCTAATGCCCAACTTTTCTCTGAAGATGCTTACACTCTGCCAACCATGCACACTGACATTGCACAGCCAGCAAAGTATACTGGCTTCATTTCTTTCAAGCCTACGTATGTCCTCGTCTGTTTTAACCCATGTTTCACTACCATGTAGCATAGCTGTTCACACACAGGCATCAAACAATCTGCCTTTCACTCTGAGAGAGAGGCCCTTTGTTACCAGCAGGGGTAGGGGCTCTCAGAACTTGGCCCAGCCTAATTTTATTCTCACAACTACACTCTTGGAGCATCTACCTCCATTACTAACCTGGTCACCTAGATAGCAGAAGCTATCGACTACCTCTCTAACTCTAGCTTGCCTCACTGGCAGTCTATTTTCTGCACATTTTCAGTGTTTATTGTACCTGTGCACCTTTCACATACAAAAGTTAGTTTCCCTGCTAACCTTCCTCTGATGTTGCTGCACTTTTATGTCTCCAAAGCTTACACTGGGTGTATCTAATAGAGTTTCTACCTACACCTTTTCTACAGATTGAGCAGGGCCATCTACCTGAAGGGATTTGTGATTTGTCTGCCTTCTTACTTACTATGACTTTGGATTTTGCTAGGTTAAAACTAGAGCCCTTTGAATCTAGACCTTGCTTTCATACCTGGAACTTCTCTAGTTCAGGTAGTGTTTCAGCTATAAGAGCAAGGTCATCAGCATATAGGAACTCCCAGAGGCAGCCTGTCTTGAATTCCTCTGTTATTGCCTGGAGGATTATGATGAACAAGTGGGGGCTGAGCACTGGTCCTTGGTGAACCCCTACTTGTACCCTGAATTCTTTGCTGTACTCATTGCCAACCCTCGCACTTACTGGTAGCGTCCCTGTACAATGCTTGTACAGTTTTCACCAACCACTCATTTATCCCTAGTTTTGTCATTGACTACCAGATAAGGGATCAGAGGACTCTGTCAAAAGCTTTCTCCAAGTCAACAAAAGCCAAGTACAGGTGTTTATCCTTGGCTAGATATTTCTCCTGCAGTTGCCTCACCAGAAATATAGCATCAGTGCTGCCTGGCACAAAACCAAACTGCATCTCATCTAAACTAACTCTCTCCCTAATTAGTTCAGCTATGACTCTCTCTGCAACTTTCACCACCTGATCCAACAATTTGACACTTCTTTAATTATTTCTATCTAAGGCATCACCTTTACCTTTCTAGCAGTTGACTATGGTGCTGCTACACCAGTCATTAGGTATGACTCCTTCATGAACCACCTGATTTACAATACTGGTGACTAGATCATAACCCACGCTGCCAGATATATCTCAGCAGTGATTCCTGATGTGTCGGGGGCTCTCCCTGTCTTCATATTCTTAATTACCTTATCTACCAGGGTACTGTCAATTTGAGTGGCTGGTTCTTCAATTGAGTCAACATTTGGCAGACTCTCCTCCTCCTATTCATTCTCCATGTTCAGCAGTCTTTTATAATGGCATCTCCAATCCACTTTCTTTGCAGACTCATTAAAAGCAAGTGCACCATGATCTATGTGGACACACTTCTCTCCTATGACGTCACAATTTTCTTTCACACACTGTCTTGCAATCCGAAATCAGTTCTTTGGTCCTTATGACGCTGAACATAGGGAAACTTCTTTTCATATGCAATTCTCAAGTAATATCCATTCTCACATGCACATACTCCTAGACACATAGAAAGTCTGCATGCTCACTCATACTCTCTCAACATTCCAAAAACAATGCTAGAAATACATACAGACATCTATATACCACACACCAACTATCCTGAATGGGCAAGCACTCTCAAAGAAAAAATAAGATTTTTAATAAGAACAGAGTCAAGCTTGGCTATAGATATCTCGGCAATATAGGGACCAAGATAAAACATATTTATAAAAGATCTCATAAGATCTACAATTACCTCATACACAATACCATTATCCCTTCTGTTTTTCCCCACATGAGCCATTTGGTATTTGCATATTTACTCATCATTTATCCACTTCCTATAAACCATCAATCTCTCAGTGCTTCTACTACTCTCTTATAACACAGTTCTATATTTAAGAGATGAGGAATTATTTACATTATTTACATTTGATGGATATTTGTCCTCATCTTGTTTATTGTTAACACAATGTTTCGGCTGATATACCTTCCAGCCTTCATCAGGTGTCTTAGGGAAATTTCCAACCTGGGTTCTCATTCCTAAGGTATTTTTTGATGTCATAACAACAACAATAACAACATCGAAAAGTACCTTAGGAATGTGAACCCAGGTTTGAAATTTCCCCAAGACACCTGATGAAGGCTGGAGGGTATATCAGCCAAAACATGTTAACAACAAACAAGATGAGAACAAATATCCGTGAAATGTAAATAGTGTCCACCCAAGGTTTGCTTGTTTGTTTGAACATCTCTCTTTCTTTCTCTCTCTCCCTCTCCTCATTTTGCTATTTTATGAAAGGGATAGAGACATACTGATAATGGAAGCTGTGACTTTATACCTTTCCAGTGAATTAGCAGTTTAAGTGGGATGTGTCTTCTGTTATAATTCCATTCTTACCTCGGATACTTTATAAGGGATATATTATAATATTGCAGTTTGTTGTGTACACCATCAGTCCACTACTCACCTGTCAGTGAACAAATTACATTAAAAGTTACTTCAGAAAAATCATTAATTTTCACTGTATCTTTATAAGAAGATTTAAAATGCAGATCAACTCTTGACTAGTAATCATTTAGCTTGGATCCTGAATCAAGCATACGCATGATCAAAGCTATTCCAATTACAAGTACTCAGGCTTTTGTGTATCTAAGACTACATTATCCAATGTCTTTCCTTGTTTTCAGACAGTAGGTTTTAATTTGAGAGATTTTATCTGCTATTTCTAACAGATGAAGCGATTGCATTGACTAAAAGTTCCCAACGCAGAGTCTGTGAACTGTGTTCAAATTGTAAAAGGCAGCAGTGGAAAATGTACAATTATTTGGTTACAGATAATTATATATACATATATTTGCATTATCTGTTTCAGTTTTTCGACTGCAACCATGCTAGGGCACTGCCTTGAAGAACTTTTAGTCAAATGAATTGACCCCAAAACTTGTTTTTCCTTTTAAAGCCTAGTACTTATTCTGTCAGTCTCTTATTGCAAAACTGCTAAGTTACAAGGAATGTAAACAAACCAACACCAGTTTTTAAGTGGTGGTGGGGAACAGACACAAGCACACGGACATGTATACAACAGGCTTCTTTCAATTTTCATCTACTAAATCCACTCACAAGGCTTTGATCAGCCTGGTGCTATAGTAGAAGACATTTACTCAAGGTGCCACACAGTGGGACTGAACCCAATCTGGAATCATGTGGATAGTAAGGAAGCTTCTTACCACACAACCATGCCTGAAAAATAAAACTAGGAAAATGAATTATGTTCTTAATAAAATTGGCTTATTCAGTAGACAGGCTTTTCAAAACCCTTGTGTCTGTGTGAAAATTAATTTAGATAAAAAGAGCCTTGGATCTTGTTAAATTTCCAACCATCTGAAGTTTTTCCAATTTTCACCAGATTATTTTTTTTTTTTTAAGTGCAGTTCTAATGTTGTCTTACATGCTGATGAAGAAAATAGCATTCATTTTCTGTAGAAATTAATTTTAAACACATCATACGTATTAATAGCAAACATATACTCAGCATTGCTTATGATTACATATAATAAATATATTTAGTGCTACTATAAATTTAAGACCATTGATGATGATGATGATGATTACGATATCTTGGTGCTCTAATTACAAACGAAAAGACCAATACCTCCTTACTACTTTATATGATATGTCGCCCTTTTGGTTTCTAGATGTTATGGTGTAGTTTAACAAAGATTTAGGTGCTATTTCTAGCAGTTTGAGAGACCGTGTAAAGGTTTCATTTTCATTGTCGTCTTTGCTTTCTGTGACAATAGATAGTTATGACTTTCAATATGTTGGCAATGAACGTTTTCGATTTGCTAAAATTAACTTTAAATGCTTGTAGCTTCTTTATGATTAATTTCTGGAAAAAATGAATGCAATTTTTACCATTAGTATGCAAAACTACATCAGAACTACATTACAAAAAATTTCTGGTGAAAATTTAAAATACTTTAAGCGGTTGGAAGAAATTTAACAAGATGCGAGGATTTTGATAATGAAGAGGTTGCGAACCTCTTTGTAGACTATCTTTCGTTATCTCACCAACTGGTTCTTGGACTGTAATGTGGAAATAACGAAAATGTAAATTATACATTGGAGAGTTTAATCTATTCAAAAATAACCCGACAAGAAATAGTTTCATTAAAACCTTATTTGCCTGAAAAACTTGAAATTTTTGTTCCCACCACTAATTCATATAGTTTTGCTTTTCTTATTAAAAGCATACTCCTTAACCTTTTGTACAACACGTGAATTTGTCTGCTTCTTCAGCAAAAATAACTGGACTTTTTTTTAACATTAAATCTACTCGAAAGGAAAAGCAAAAGTAAAATGCAAGCATGCAAAGAAAGTAAAATAAAATGTACTTTTTTTCTTTTTTGTAATTAATTAAACTAATTCTCGACAGTTTTAAGTGGATTAAGTCAGCCATTCGAGAGCTATTTTTAATATTCATGCTGAAAAACATGCGGAAATCCACATTTAAAATTGATTATTACTCACCAGCACAATCCAAACCACTGGCCCTCATTTGATCTATGTCCTCATTCAACCTCCTCTAATGATACTTCAATGGGCAGTGTTTCATCAAAACCAACCCACATCACACTCACACACTAATTGAGGAAAGAGAAATATTCAAAGCAACTTTTGCATTGATACTCTTTTTCTTATTTTGTAATATATAGTTCTTTGTTGTTGTTTTTTAATTTTTTTTTTGTGCCTTAAAATATTTCAAAAGTTAGAAAATCCAAATGGCAGACAGAATTTTGGACGTCTGACAAAAATACACAGTATTTATCATCTGGTAGTATAGTTTTGACAAGCATGTGACAAAATTTACTTTGTGCATCATGAGGTTAAAGAATAAAATTCAGTATATATGGACACCCTGTAATACATTATCAGTATCCAGGTTGTAAAGGAGGTGCGAAAGGGTTTTGATAGTTTATCACATATCTTATTACAGTTTATTACAAATTAATAAAAAGTAAAAGAATATGTAAGTTGGTTGTTTTAATGACTTTACAATGCAAGCCCCATATCAAATCATTTGCAAAACAAGTGCAACTGGGGAATTGCTCCAAAATAACTTTGGGGAGTTAACGCCCTTGTCGAGTCTTACCTAAGATAAATAGCTATGATGCTGTACTAAAATGTATATCCTTAGAGAGAATTAATGTATTTACCTATGGGTTTCAATCTCTAAAACAGAGTTAGGTATATGTTGCTATGCAAAATCAATTAATTTACTGTAAAATGTTATAAACGTTATAAGAATTTATAAACTTTGGAGAGAACATGAAATCAAATAATAGCATGTAAATATTGGGTTGAAAAACTCTTTTGGATAAAATAAAAATTGAAGGGTGCCTCTGGGTAGAAGGCTTGTCATGTCTACAAGAAATGTAGGTCCGTGTCCCACAGGCATCCTTCAACTTTTCTATCCAAACAGGTTTTTAAACCAAATATTTACATGCTATCTTTAAGAGTTAGAATTTATAAGCCCAGACGTAGCTGTGTGGCAAGAAGCTTGCCTCCCAACCACATGGTTCTTGGTTCAGTCCACTGCGTAACACCTTGGCAAGTGTCTTCTACTATAACCTCAGCTGACCAAAACTTTATGAGTAGATTTGGTAAACAACAACTGAAAGAAGACCGTCATATATAAGTAATGGTGCAAAGCAGTGTTTACATATAATCACAATTTAGGTTAGTTGAAATATGTTTGTTACATATTTCAACTGCTAAAGGCAAATATACTGCAGTTACTGTGGAGAAAAAACCTCTCATGGTAAACACCGATGTGATATATATGTGTGTGTGTGTTTTTCCCCACCACCATCACTTGACAACCAATGTTGGTGTGTTTACATCCCCGTAACTTAATGGTTCGGTAAAATAGAATGATAGAATAAGCACTAGGCTTACTAAAAATAAGTTCTGGAGTCAATTACTTCAACCAAAACAACTTTTTAAGGCGATACTCCAACACAGCCGCAATCAAAAATGACTAAAACAAGTAAAAGAATAAAAGAATTACTTTTAATATATATTTAGCTCCATGTCACCAATTTTATATGAATTGATGATTACGTTT
>JAOPJW010000002.1:54043039-54053521 GCA_027122535.1 Octopus maya | reverse complement strand
CTCAGAACGTAGCGGCAACGAAATACCGCAAAGCATTTCGCCCGGCGCGCTAACGTTTCGGCCAACTCGTCGCCTTTTAAAGCATAAATATTCTTTTCTATTTTGGGTGCAAGGCCCGAAATTTGGAGGGAGTGCCATCTCGCCGCCTTTCTCAGAAGTAATAATAAAAAAGGAAAACTGAAGAAACGTTCGTTACATACCAAAGTGAATTATCAGGCACCTGTTCGTCTCTCCAATACTTGCAATCTTCTATCCCCGCCCCTCACTTGGTTACTACCAAACCTCCAAACCAAAAGAGTGTGAATTACGCTTTTTTTTTTTTTTTTGTTCTGCGTGGATGAGGGTTTCAAATATTCCTTCAAGATGAAAAATGCAATTTTTGAAATTTTATTAAACATGCTATTTATTTATTTATGTATGTAAGCATGAATGCATGTAACTTATGTATGGGTATGTATATTCTTTTATTTGTTTGTCATTTCACTACCGCCATGCTGGAGCACTGCCTTTAGTCGAGCAAATCCACCCCGGGACTTATTCTTTGTAAGCCTAGTACTCATTCTACCGGTTTCTTTTGCCGAATTACTGAATAACGGGGACGTAAACACACTAGCATCGGTTGTCAAGCGATGTTGTGGGGACAAACACATACATATATACGACAGTTTCCGTCTACCAAATCCACTCACAAGGCTTTGGTAGGCCTGAGGCTATAGTAGAAGTCACTTGCCCAAACTGCCACACAGTGGGACTGAACCCAGAACCATGTGGTTGGCAAGCAAACTACTTACCACACAGCCACTCCTGCGCCGGAGGTCCCACAAGCGTACGTAGATCCTCACCTACCTTGGATGGCAGGTGTTAATGTGTGGCCATGTGTTGAATACCCTGTCCTTGAGCGACCTAAAGAGTTCCTTCCCTTTGATGGCACCAATTATAGCCTCATCCGTGGGCGTTAGATTGATCTAGCATGCGTGCAGCTGCCAGTGCAAGGTGGCACTGGCAGCCCTATAACACCGGGCGTTTAGGTGCAGTTAATATATACACACATTAGAGTTTAGTATCAACATAATGTTGCTAAATTGATGCCTTGAATTACAGCCAACACTCCAAAATGTTAAATTCTTCCTCTTTTCTTCACGATTAGAACAGCTACAATCCAATACAGAAGCGTCTAGATGGCCTTTTGACCTGCTGGAAACACCAGCCATCATTTCATCATATCCCACTCTACTACCTTAAAGAATGAAGGATCCATTGGTTAATGATATAATTCTAGATATACCAGCCTCAGTAAATGGACACCATGATCTGCACAGGATTAATATTTACTAAACAATAATGCTTTCAAATTTTGGCACAAGGTCAGCAACTTCGTGGGAGTGGGTAAGTCAATTAAATTGATCCCCCAATATTCACCTGGTACTTGTTTTATTGATCCTGAAAGGACGAATGGTAAAGTTGACCTTGACAGACTTTGAACTCAGAATGTAAAGACAGAGAAAATGCTGCTACACACTGTCTGGTATGCTAAAAATTCTGCCAGCTCCCTGCCTTCGTTTACTAAACAAAGACAATAATTAGAAACTGAGACAATGTAGACCAAAGTGTCCTGGTGACAAAGACTTCTGGAAAATTAATCTCTCTTCTGTGACTTGGAAAATAGGACTTTCCAGAGCAGTTTAAAATAAGAATTTCTAATCTAGGCAGCAAGTGATCAGCTTAAAAAAGTGTTAGTAATATCAACCGTAATAGACAATAGGTACTTCATATCATTAACCCTAGAAGGATGAAAAGCAAAGTAAGGTGGCAGAATTGTTAAAGAAATCGGACAAAGTGCTTAGTGACATTTCCTCCATCTTTATGTTGAGTGCAAATTCTACTAAAGATGACTTTTTCATTCATCCTTTTAGGGTTGCTGAAATAAATACCAGTTGAGCGCTGGATTTGATGCAATTGACTTCACCGTTCCTTGAAATTGCTGGCCTTGTCCCAAAATTTGAAACCTATATTGAGTACGTGAAGATAGAAGGGAGGGAGAGAATCTCTTTATTTGCCTTGATTCCTGATGAACCAACATTAAACATGTCAGTTGTTATGCGACCTGCTACAAACATCAAGACATCAAAACCTCACTTTATCTTAACCCCATCACACTATGTCCCTTGCTACAACAGAAACAGATTAAATGTCATCTCTGCTGGATACCTGGTAAAGCTATAACGAATAACAGAGAAACAGAAAAGATGCAGCCGATTCTGTTCTTTAGTTTACCTGTAATTGTTACTCTGGAGCTGAATATGCAACCATTTATTTTATTGCTCAGAAGCCCAGGTGGAGAGAAAAGTTAGACAGGAGGGTCCAGGTCTGATGGGGTTAAAACAGAAAAAAAATATTGGATCACAGGAAAATATAGCTACATACACTGTACCTACAAATAGAAATTGTTGAGATGGTCATGGCTGGAATTTCTTTGGTCATATGCCTACCCAATCAAGACTAAACAACAACAATAACGAAAGCGAACTTTTATGTGATTTCTCCCCTTGCTAGAAACAGCAAATAAATTACCTTTAAAGTACACACTGTCAATATAAGAACAGAGAACTCACATTGGATAGAATGTAGTTCTGGACTCACTGTCTGAATAAAGGAGGGGATGGTCGTGGAGGGAACGACTTTGATCATAGGCCTACTCAAATAACAGTGACCTGGGGATAAACAAATCCATTTCTTTTTACAATTTCCAGGTTAAATCCCCCAATTAGTGTATGCATGTGGAATTAGAAAGGTTGGGGTGGGGGTAGCAATAATGAAAAGAGTATTAATTAAAAAGACGAAAGCTTGCCTGGTGTGGTCATGTATCCTACCACACCTCCCTCCTGTCCAAAACCATTCTTCGTGACACAGTTGAGGGAGGGCAAAAGACAGGAAGACAGAGAAGATCTGGTTTCACAAGATCAAGGATTGGACAGGTCATGGCACAGTGAACATGCTACGCATGACAGAGAACAGAGATCAGTGGCAACAGCTGACTATGAAAGCATCCAGAGTGGAATCCCCCGACTGGCAGCATCAGTTAAGGGACCTTAATGATGAATAATAAAAACAACTAAAATTCTTCAAGGAAGTCCCTCTGTGTTGCACTGCATAATAGCCATGGACTTCTTTTAGCTGTTGTTTCTGCCAATGAACTGTAGCCATGCTGGGGCACCACTTTGAGGGGTTTAGTCAAACAAACTGACACCAGTATTTATCTAAGAATGGTATTTATTCTATTGGTCACCTTTGTTGAACTGTTAAGTTATGAGAATGTAAACAAACCAACAGTATGGGGGGGGGGGGGAGACAAACACACACGTGATGAATTTCCATAGTTTCCCTGCACCAAATTCACTCACAATCCATTGGTTGGAGCCATAATAGAAGACACCTGCTCAATCGGATTGAACCTGAAACCACGCGGTTGCAAAGTGGGCCTCTTAACAACACAGCCATGCCTGAGTTACAGCTACTTAACTTTAGTTAGTACTGAACCCTTACATCCACCTCTGCTATGACTAAACTCCCAACCTGGTCCTTTGCATTGGCTAAACTCCCTCAACTGTGAACTTTCAGGTTTGCTTTCTCCAGAAGCTGAGCCTTATGGCAATTAACAAAGGATCTTGTATCAGATCAGAACAAAACAAGGTGACACATGGTACATTAGTCATACAATAGGAGCATGTGGTGCATTATGTTAGCCTTGTTTCACCACTATATGTTTGTGTGTGTGTATGTATGTATAGAAAAAAAAATGGATGTTAAAATAGAAATGGATACAATTTATTGTTTAAGATGTCTGTCACAGTGTTTCATCAATAAGGATAAAGACTTAAATGTTTCTGAACAAAATACCCAATGGCATTGCCAATTATTCCACTTAGCAATTTGTCCTTTCAAGTGTTCACTGTGCAAATGGAATCTCAAGTCTTCATACAAACCAAATGTTAATGTGCATTTGTTATATCTACAGACCCACCCTTTTGGTGAGGAACCACTGGGTATATCAAAAGCCTCAACAAGGCCATAAAAGTTCCCACTGTAGATTTTCCGATCAGACACAGTCAAACAGGAGATGCTTTGTTTGCCTGCACCATAAAAGGAGAATGGCTTTATTTTGTCCAAGTCTGTGACCGATCCCCAATACACATTGATTAATTTATCATGACTACCAGTCACAAGTATTTTATTGTCAACATAAAGACATGACACTGTCCCAGAATGACCCTGAATGCATTTCAAAAGGTCTCCTGTTTCAATGTCAAAGACAGCTAGTTTCCTATCTTCTGAACAGCTGTAGATCAAGTTTTGAGACACTTTGATTGAATAAAGGAGTCTTTGACAGGGTAGCAAAGTTTTCAAAAGAAGGCCTGATGATGCAGAGACGATAAGAATTGAAGCATCATAAGCACCAACGCAAAGAATTTTGAGAGCCCCTTCGGTACAAGTGGCAAGACAATGAATTGGTTTGGTTCCGTATGAGATATTACTGATTTCCTTCAAAGTCTTCAAGTTTATCTTAGACACACCACCATCAGCAAGGCCAACAAAAAGATAATTCCATTTTTCATGAAAAGTGTAGATTTTTCTCATGAGATCAATTTTTGTCAGCAACTGTCCAGTAATTTCATTAAATACAAGAAGCATCTCACTCGCACCCCCAGAGAACACTCGTGGGTTTTCAAAAGAAAACCCAGTCACTAACATACATTGGACTGAAAATGGTTGACAGTCATATTCTTTTACACAAATTGCAGTTTTAAGATCAAACTTCTGAGGTGAGTGTCCCTGATATGAAACATAGAGGTAATTCCCAAATATGGCACAATTTGTGACAGGACAATTGGGACCTTTAAAGACAGTATTAGTGGTGGACACAGAATCAGAAACGTTTTCTTGACTTTTAGTTGAAAATTGATTTTGTAAAGTATCTGTGCTGGAACCTTCAGGTATCGTATTTAAGACTTGTCGAGGGGCTGCAGAAGATGGCAATTTATTTACAGTTTTATCAGCGCCATTATCTTCCGAACTGCTATCACCGTCAATTACAATCACACTAATTGAAGAATCATCTATTGGTAACTCATCTGATGATTGCTCATTATTGGAAATGGTTTCTGAGAGTTTTGAGTTGCTCTTTGCAGTGTTTACATCTACACTTTCTATATATTTAGATCCTGAAGAATTATTCTTTGAGGATAAAGAGAGCGGCTTGATAGAAACTACAGGGTTTAAACTGGCAGGCAGAACAAAGTTGTTGGATTCATCAACATTTATAATGTAAGGAGAAGGTTTAGCAATTTGTGATGGAGTTAAGTGGTTCTCAGTTCTCATAGAAGTTTCACACGTTGAAGTAAATGGAGGTAAAGTGGAGACGTTTGCAACTGGCACCGTGTCATGAGTTTGTCCCTGTGGGAAACATTTATTCATGGTAACATTCTGCTTTTTCCAACATTCTTTCAACTGTTCTACCAAATTATTAGACATGCTCCCTAAATATTTCATCGACACATTACCTGAACATTTTTCAGGATCCACATTCTCAATACAAGACGAGTCTAATAAGTTCTTCATAGAAAGTGATGAAAAGAATTCTAATTCTTCATCAGATTTCCCTTTGCCATTGTGGTTAGCAGGAATTGAATTCGGTTTCGCTGAATGGTTTGAGGATGTGGTAGACTGTAATGATGTAGCACTCTGCTGAACACAAGTAGTGGTGGCCACTTCAAGAATTGGTGAAGTTACTGGCAAATTACTTTCAGACTTGCAGGTATTAACTAACCTATTTTCAGGAGAGACTGGATTATCAGTATTAGAACCAACTTCTCCAACACTGCTTTCTGAAAACAAATGAGGTTGACCCTTTTCAAAGCAGTTCACTTTCTGTTGGTTATCAATTTGGGAAAAAGCTGATGAGGAATCTTGGTTAAGTTCATCCAAACCAAATCCACCAAAGTCTGTCGGTGATTTTGGTTCTTCTTTAATGCTTACAAAGTTAAAGCCTGAATCAGAAACTGGTGGATTAGTTTCAATGGCTTCTGGAGACATTGGCTCCGTTTTGATTTGAACATTGTCAAATGTGGAGGTCACTGGAAGTGTTGTTGGCTCAACAGAAGCCTCGGATTCACAATTTCCATCATTTTCCTTCTTCACACAAGTTAAACTATGGCTGATTTCTGACACTTTTTTAGACAAGTCCGTTATGTTTGCTTGCATGTTAACAGAATCTGATGCATTATTATTGTCAGAGTTGGTAATTTTCGATGATGATGATGATGATGATAACACAGAAGACGGAGCTTTGAAATTACTGTGTTGTTGTGGAGGGAAAGAAAAATGTGGAGATTTTGAAGAGTTTAAGATATTCCTTTCTTCTGTTGACAGTAATGGGTCCTCCTGGTTGTACTGCAAAATACTACCCTTCAGCCCTTTTTTCCCAGAAGAAGTGTTATTTGGAACATCTGGTAGTTGCAAGGTATTGATCCCTACTTGAGAAAATATGCCCTGTGAACTTTCCTGTAGCTTTAGCATATCTGAAACGGCCTTTTGATTTTTAAACACAGAATCTTTTAATGCTTTGGGCAGTTTCAGACCTTTGGTGACATCTTTTGTTAATAAAAGATTTGCCATATAATTGTTTTGTGAGCTTGATTGGTGAAGGGTCTCTTGTGTGACAGAACCTGGTTGTGGGGGTCGGGTCCCTTGTGCTGGACAATTCGTCTGGAGTTTGTTGAACGCTGACTCAGTTTGCTTTCCTTTCGCTAATAGAGCAGCCAGTGTGGGTTGTTTTTGTTGGGCTGTGGTTAGGATACCAGTATTTTCTAACACAGCAGCAGGTTTACATGTTTCTTGTGCCGTTGTACCATCATGTTGCATACCAAATGTCTGTTCATTACATGATTCTGGTGGTGCTGAGATGTTTTGCTGTGTTCCCTCAGAAGCCAAATGAGATCTCAGCAAGTGATTAATTAATTCACTGTTACTGCGATTAGTGTCACCCATGGCTTCCTTGAGAATGCCTATGCGCATTTTTCGAATGTTTTGCTCTTCTTCCATGAGGCCCAGCTGTTCATCCTTACAGGCTTGCAGAGCAATCTTTGAATCTTCAATCAATTTCTCCAAGTAAGAGATTCTTTGATTTAAATTACTGATGTTACCACACACCTCTTCCTCTCGTAAAGTTAACAAATAGACCTGGTTGAAAACATCAGATGTCTGGCTGTTTGGTTCCACTGTGTTCTCCCCTGCAACATTCTGGTCGACTATTTTGGATGAGTTACTTGCAGCAGCAGTAGTAGCAGTAGTAGATGTAGTGGTAGTTATTGTTGAAATAGCAGTATTGGTTGTTGTAGTAGGGGTACAGATGGTAGCACAACTTGATGGAGGTGCCTGCAGTGCATTTTTCGACAGAGATTTCTTTGTGCTTTTTTTGTTTCCTGCTGAAACTGATGACTTTGTACTTGCAGAACTAAAGTTTGATTGATCAAGACTGAATAAAGGTTGTAAAGGATCCGATACTGTGGTTGGTACGAGATCCATCTGGATGTTTGCTTGACTAGTTTTTGTCATTAACTGGTCTGAATTGGAAAATGTCTCTGTATTTCCTAATTCGTCCATGTTCTCTTTCTTAATCAACATTGTTATTTGTTCCTCTAAGCCCTCAGGTAAGTTCAACTTTTCATTGTTTTCCTTTTGGTTGGTACTGTTATAGATACTCGACAGCTGCATGGTCAATCTTGGTACTGCTGACCTCTTGTTTTGAGTCTTTGTGTAGGACTTCATTACAGAGCTTAAATGCATCTTTTCCTTATGGTTCAAGCAAGAAAGTTTGGTCATTTTCACCAGTTCTTCCTTGCCGACATTTTTACTAAGCTGTTGTTTCTCAACATTTGCTGAGTCGGGCTTTGTTGGAATTATTTCTTCTGAATGATTCGAACGTTCTTGTAAACTGGAAACGGTTGAGTAATTACTTGCAGTTTCAACCTTTTTCGCTGAACTTTTTGCAGCATCTGGATTCAAGTTTTGATTTTTCTCAGAAATGCTCATTTCCTTGCTTGTAGAACATTTTAGTTTTTTCAAGAGATTAGGTTTCCCGGAACCTGCAAGATATTCAGAAGAAAGGGTCCTTTTCCTTGCCACACCATTAACTGCAGTTTCACTCAAAGAACCAGTTGGTTTACAAGTTGTAATGTCTATGCTACTTGAAGAAGAATTTGGCTTTGTTTCCATTGATTTTGTTGGTTTGGAGTCAGACTCCTTAGAGTCAGCTGACTTGATTATCGGTCCACTGTTTTCAGAACTTTGAGACAAAGAATTACAAGTTTCTAAGTTTTTACTATTTTTGATAGCTTCCACAATAACACAGGGTATCTTGGGTGAATTGTTACTATTTTCAGAAATTTCCACAGCATCACTGGGTATATTAGGTGAATATTTACTATTTTGGGGTGTCTGCACAGCGTCACTAACTATACTGGGTGAATTGTTACTGTTTTTGGTTGTTTCCACAGCTTCACTGGGTATAGAGGGTGGATTGTGACTGTCTTTGGACGTTTCCCTAGCATCACTGGGAACAGGGAGTGAACGTAATAAGTTTTCACTCTGCACTTTGACAGTTTTATCCTTTGGTTCTGTTTCCATTTGATAAACACAAAAGCTGTTTTGATTAAGCGCTTTCGACTTGTTATCCTGGTCGTCTTTAACCGCTTCAACTGGCTTCGTGACCTTTGAAGGAACGGCTTTTGAAACAGATTCAGGTTGTGCTTTGGAGGGAACTTTCAGGGGTGACAATTGTAGAGGTTTTAAATGTTTTTTTGTGGTGTTTGATGTTTTTAAAGATCTGTTTTTAGTTGTGAGTTTAGATGATCTGAAGTCTTTAGTTTGGACACGTGACAAAGAGGAATGTTGAGAACTATTGTTATTGTCTTTCATGAACCCTGCTGTCAGTTTATTTGTAAATACTTTATCTCCTTTGTCAGTTGTGGCATTAATCAAATTCAACCTGACAATGTCCAAGTTATTTTTCTGAAAATCCTCCTCTAAGAACAGTCCTTGTCTAAAGCCAGAAGGGGTTGTAACGACCATTTTTTTCTTAGATCTTGGGGCTAACACACTTCTGCACAAACTCTGTTTGCTGTCTTTCACCAATCCCTTTTTAGCAGGGAGCCGATTGGCTGACAAGCTTTGGTCATTTGTGGATGTTGTGGATGAACTGCTTGGGACATCTACTTTATCTTTCTTAATTTTCTTTTTCTTCATCACGACATTTTTTTTGCCAACAGAAACCTCATTTTGTTTGACTGGATGAACTTTTAAAAATTCCTGGTCTACCATAGCCACATCTGTGTCACCCCCATGAACCCCAGAATTGTTCTCATTACAATTCAAACTTATTCTTTCCTCAATTAAATGGACACCAGCTCTCATCGGATTCCCTCTTCCATATTGGTCACCATGGCCTACCCCTGGTGGATACCTTTGATACGGCTGACCACCATGAACTATAGAATTGTTCTCATTACAATTAAAACTTCTTTCTTCATTAAAATGGACACCAGCTCTCATGGGATTCCCTCTTACATATTGGTCACCATGATACGGCTGACCACCATACCTTTGATACGGCTGACCACTATGATCTACAGAATTGTTCTCATTACAATTAAAACTTCTTTCCTCATTAAAGTGGACACCAGCTCTCGTGAGATTCCCTCTTCCATATTGGTCACCATTGCCTGTCCCTGGTGGATACCTTTGATACGGCTGTGGCAAATGTTTACGACTATTTAAAGGAGAGATGTAAGGTTTCAAATGGGAAAAAGGGTAACTTAAATGCCAACTCTTGTTTGGCATCAGAAAAGGTGGAACAGGTGTCTTCAGGGACAACAGAGAGGAAGGTTTTGTACTCTCAGATATTTTCTTCTCACGTAATTTTGTCAATGCTTTTTTGTGCTTCAGTTCATTCAAATGCTGGCCATATTGAACTAAATTATTCGAGGAAGCCTGGCACAGACAACACACGTGTTCTGGGGGTTTTTCTTTCTGCTCCAATCTCACGTGATGCATCAGAGACCAAAGATGCTCCCGCAGCTCTGACTGACTTGCATAGGACAGCTTGCAAACCTCACAATGGAACGCGGAAGCCTTCGCTGCGTCACTCATGTTGCTTCTTACAATGGGTTCACATCAGATTTCCTGGGGAGAAAGAAAAAATATTGGTTTAAATACAAGGGTTATGAATGTATATAAGGCATATATACACACACATACACACACACGCAAATGAAGCCACACATAACTCCTACACACAGAGGGTGACACAGGGTGTGCAAAGATTGGCCCTATGAAATACAGGTACTACTCATTTTTTGCCCGGCAGAGTGGACTGGATCAACGTGAAATAAAGTGTCTTGCTCAAGGAAACAACGCCTCGCTGGGACT